>LUCW03000087.1:50000-57500 GCA_001586965.3 Sphaeroforma sirkka | reverse complement strand
ATAACATAAATGTGTACAGACTCTTTGGCGAACGTCTGCATTCTTTGTACTTCGGTGTATGCACGTGCTAACCACCCCTGGATCGGTTTACACAGGCAACAACACTATTGTGACTGTGTATTTAAGCGTGCTTATCCGCTCCTGTGTGGATGACAGTAGTGAGACACTCGCAAGGAATCGGCCGCAAACCCCATTTGAAACTCACGTTTTGTAAAATGCACAGCCACTCGCACTACAACAATAAACCAACCCCCCCCCACCCTATACATTGCCTAATCAGGAAATTGCGGAGAAAATTGATATACGAAGTGCGCTCTTGTGTGATAATGGCTCATATTTCGAGTACCATGTACAATCCCACACACACTCGCAATCCAGCCAAATGTACATATCTCTGCACGCCCACAATCAGAGAAGTTGTACTTCTATTTTTCTATCTATTTATATATCAACGAACATCTCACACGAACGAACATGGGTGTTCGAACATCCCCCTGCGCACTAATGTGTTGGGAAATGGTTGTCATAGACGAAGCGCATTGCTGCTCGCAATGGGTAGACGACTTCCGTGCCGACTACACAGTGACGTCAAACACACTAGCTCACACTCATAGACCAGGTATCGGCACACTTCCCACTCATCCTCATAAACTCAGTATATGTACACCTCCATGCACACCTACATACAGGGAAACTACGGCGGATCGTCATAGACGAAGCACATTGTTGCTCGCAATGGGGTAACGACTTCCGACCGGACTACAAACAACTGGGTATTCTGCGCGTGCAGTTCCCCAAAGTGCCGATTATCGCCGTCACAGCCACTGCCACGCAGACGGTGTGGAGGGATGTAGTGTCAATCCTGCGCATACCCAAGTGTGTGACCTTCCGGGCCTCCATCGAACGACCGAATCTAAGGTATGTTGTGTATTATAGTTGGTCCGTATATAGGCTCGTCATAGCCAGTGAAACCCTCCCAAAAAGTGCCGCTTTTCGCGACCACAACAACTGCCACTCAGGCGGTGTGGATAGAAGCAGTATTAATCCTGCGCAATCGTAGGTGTCTCATATTTAGATACCCTAATTGAGCGGCCTTATATATACCGTCCCTTTTTGTCAATAATTATTTACCCAACACAGATATACTGTGGTGAAAAAGTTGGGGACCGGCAACGAATCCTTTGAGCAAGTCGGAGATTTTATTTTGACGGTAAAAATAAATATCCATATTAACGCATGTGTGTGTGTGTGTGTGTGTGTGTGTGTGCGTGTGTGTGTATGTGTGTGTGTGTATGTATGTATCAGCATGCATATGTATATGTATATATATATTTATATATATAATATATGTATGTATGTAAGTATGTATGTATGTATGTAGACATGTACGTGATACTATATAGATATGTATATATATATATATAGGTATGTATGTATGTATTTATGTATGTATGTATATCTGTATATATATATATGAATATTTATTGGTATATAGTATGAATGTATATCAATGAGTGTACTTCTGTATTCATGTGTAGCTGTTCTATTTTCCTCAGGATCACATGAGTCACTGCGGTATAGTATACTGCCTGTCGCAGCGCGACACTGAGGCCATGGCTCTGCACCTCCGGCAGATAGGGATCAAGGCCGCACATTATCATGCATACATGCCCCCAGAGTATCGCAAGGACGTCCATGAGAAGTGGTTGCGTGATCGCATCAGGGTGCTGTGTTGCACTGTCGCTTTCGGCATGGGCATTAACAAAAAGGTGTGTAAGTGGGTCAGAAAGAGACTATTGTTGTGATTTGGTTTCATTTGAACTGAATGGTCATCCGTGACCATATTTTATATCACATAAAACTGTTGCTGTATATTGAAATTTATCTTGTGATATTGGATGTAATGTACACCATAGCCTTCTGACGTTAACTAAAACTTCTCCCAGGAATCTCGCAATAAGTTAAAATTATACAGCAGTTATCAGTTTGTACACCCTTCGGTCCTTTACTAGAGATAAGCTACGCACTGCGGCCTATTTCATGTCAGCCGGAAACACAATCTAGCATGAGAAAACGAGTACTACTTGATATTACGGGAAGCATATGGAGGCCTGGACATATACTGTATCGCAGTAAATGGAGTAAAGTGGTTTCAAATCGTTGTCTGTTTGTCCAATATGTAGAGTTACCAAAAAATGGGACATAAACCTCAAGGAACCCCCTATTCGAGTTGATTCGCTACAGTACGTGATATCCGTTATGCGCGTAGGTATTGAGTGGAGAAATCTCACCAGGAATCAGGCAACGGACTATATTCGTATTTGAGAGAAACACGGTACTATCGAGAGTACACATATTTTAAAATGCAATGCACACCAATGCCAAGCCAAACCAATTATGCAGTTTATGAGAAAAAAAGTCAAACCGTAGTATCGGAACTCCAATTACCGCACATAGAAGTTTAGCTTTCAATGTCTCACTCTGCACGATGTGTGAAAGGTCAAACAGCACAGCCAGCTCATGTCAGTTGAAGTCTTCCACCAGAATTCAGACGACGGTTGTAGCCAATTATCAATAATCGTACGCAAGAATTTAATTTCCGATATCCCAGTTCCCAAGATATGAAGTACGCCATACACACAGTCTGCCTAACGTATAGCCAGAAATTAAACTTCATCAATTACTTCTCACGGTGTCGTGCGCGGACATTTCATTCCCAATTACTTTCCATTACAGGATGTGAGATATGTCATACACCACAGCCTGTCCAAGTCGGTCGAGAACTACTACCAAGAATCGGGCCGAGCGGGACGAGATGGAGAGACCGCCGATTGTGTATTGTTGTACAGGGGTGCGGATCTCATTAAACAGTCCACGATGGTCTTTGCGGAAGCCACGGGTTTGTCTAAGCTATATTCGCTTGTGCGATACTGTGCAGGTACGTCGTTAAAGCCGAAAAAGGTGTATAAACACAGCATTTTTGCATACATGACTTTATGTTGCCTGGAATGGATTGTTTGAGTTGTATCAAATATCGCAAAGGCCTATAGGTAAGTGTGAATCAGCTGTCGATACTAGGGTACAGTAGTGTCACGAAGTAAAACGCTTAATAGGTATGTGTTGCGCATACAATCACGCTGCGACGGATTTTACTTCGTTGTGGCTGATGGTTAGAACATCTACATGACAGTTATGTAGGTTCGGCACGACAGCAAATACTATGTCTATGCTCAACGAAAGCATTTCATCGTTTTCTGAGATATCCAATTTCGCCTAGTCTCAGCCTTTTTTCGTCTGTATTCGATTACGCTGCTTTATCTGCTCCCGTCTTTCATATACCATCTACCTCGGAGCCCTGCCTGCCACAAGCATATGAGATGGGCGCAAGTGTGTGTAAGTTCTTAGGTCTCTACTTCTCCAGAGACAAGGGTGTGCAGACAGATACAGCTTAAGCAATACTTTGGCCAAGAACTGGATGATGGTTTCAAAATCGAGTCGGGAATTGATACTCAGCACTGCAGTACAACGGCTGTGTGTGATATTTGCGCATCGAAAAACCAACCGGTATTTAGTATTCTCTCTCTCGTTAAAGTCATGATAGTCAATTTTGTGCCAATTGCTTGGTGGCGTTGAATTATTCGGATTACTATCAAAGTTACCCGATTCCTACGCTGTTGTATGACACTTCCCTTGGGTGAGAATGTTGGTCAATAGCACTGATTTCGCATGGTGAGGATTCTGGTGAACTAAGCAGCAATATTATATATTGTTTAGTATGTCCCTGGCGTGTGTTTCGTTACTCTTTGGTCGGAATTTGGCTGAGGGGTTTTTGTAAGGGGGGAGGATTTCTGGGGAGTGGGCTAGTACAGTCAATAACTATGATATGGGTACATTGCGTAGTAAGATATTGGAATCTAGACGGCCATTGATAGTCAAACCACTTGGGGTGGATATTGCAACCAGTAATGATAATATAATCTATTTTATTTTAAACGAAGTGATGTTTCGTAACACGTCCCTGGAGGATGAACGTTCGATAGTCGATGGGCTACTCATCCCATGTCTGAGATGGGAGCTTATCGCAGTCAATAGCGGGGCGTGGTTCTATCGCGTAGTATGCAATTGAGGTGCAGTCCGCTATTCAACAGTTGAAATTCTTGGGATGATTTCTGCAGCCAATAGCAGTGGTGTGCTTTTATTGCGTCGTATGCCTTTGAAATAGGAGGGCTATTCGATACCCAAAAGGCCATTGCTACATCCCATAGTCCTGATTGTAGATGAATACCTGATAGTCAAGATTATGCTTAAACTTTTTCTGGGGTGTTAGTCTCTTGCAACAGATCCTAAAACAAGAATTGAGACTAGCTATCGCGTTTCCAAAAAAAGGATTGCGCTATTCGGAACGGAACTTTTGCGTTTCATACCCTAACAACAAGTTTCTGACATCTGACAACTCTATAACAATTGGTTGCATTCGACACTGCAGCTTTTGGAGAGGGATGTAACACCAGATGCCAAGTTGGTGTGTGTTCTGCTCAAAGCAGTAGTCAATCGCGGTGAACGGACGACTTTTGCGAAACTGGTGGATCTGTGGAGAGGTCTTGGGAGAAAGAAGCTGGTATGGAAACGATACCTAGGTGTAGTATAGCATATATCGTTTTTGGTCCATTTCCGATCAAAATTCAATCCTCCTGAGAATTTTTAGTGGGATCATCCTTACTTGTAGGAAGCTTGTTCGCAATGGTGTTTGTTCGGAAGTGCACGTAAAGTACGGTTGTTGGTCTGAATATCTTGAACAGAATCACCTCCTAGCCAACAATATGAATATATTTTGTTTGAGCATAAGTATTGACCTTTTTGAACGGCGCCCATATATATACTGAAGGCAAAATATGCACTGATAAAGCTTAAATTTTGTTTTGTTTTGTTCAGATGGGCTCGGTGAAATTAGATACAGCTCCTAAAGAGTACACCAAATCATACTGCGAGAGGGTTTTAACCTACCTTCTGCTCGAGGGTGTTCTGAAGGAGGATTTTTCCCACACGCCGTACAGTACTAACTCGTATCTGGTCGCAGGTGAATTTTATTCTGCGTAGCACACCTAAGATATCTTCTTGTTGTATTGCAGAAGATTTACCACTGCTCGTGATTTATCGATGCATCTGTGTTATGCATTGTTCGTATCGCTATGTTCAAGATAATCCTGAACTATGATTGTTTCCCATTTTTCTGGACCCAAATCGATATCCGTTGGTGTTAGCTTCTAAATGATAGGCTGTTTCTACTCTATAGCAACATCGTAGCTGTGTATGGCTGATTAACAACGTCGTCGACTCTAGGTGGTCTACCCGTAATTTTCAGTTCGCAAACAAAATTTCACGGTGTTTTTTCTTCGGGCGAAGTAGACAGTACATGGTACTAGGATCTGTACCTACTCACCTTCACTTTAGCTCTTCCCCTACAAATATACCTTCAGTATGTTCACATGTACATGCGTCCCAAGGCAACTAAAGTAAACAAACTATTCAGCACGCAAGTCTCTTACACATCATCCTCACCAGGTCCCAAAGCACAGCTGGTGGAGCGGGAGCTCTTACACATAGTTATGTCTGTACGAAACGAATCGCCAGACACGGCGTTGTCCGTGGGTGGCAATCAATCGATGGGAGACGTTGGGAAAAGGAGTGCCGATGATGGCAGTACAACCACAGCAGTCAGGAAAAGAACCAAAAAAAGGTAGCTTTGGATAAACGGACGATATTTAGGGCCACAGTCGCTGGAAAAAGGGGTGTTGGCAGTGCAGAAGAAGAGCTAGATATCCGTAGTTGCGTAGCTGTACATGACGATTCGAATTTAATCCTATACGACGTCCTAACGTCCTAACTAAGGCGATGACAGTTTAGCAGTCCAAAAAAAAAAAGAGCCAAAGTCGCCGGAACAATCAACCGCATACGAACGTACGGAAACCAAAATTCTATGCACGCTGCACGGAACCAGTGCATCTTTGGGCCTGCTTTACATGGAAGTAATTGGGGAGTAGAAAGGCAGAAATTGACCCGTTACATGCGCAAGACAGGCAGTAGGCTATACTTCCCACATTTGCAGTAGCTCATACTGCCAATGGTCGTGAATGCTGTTGTTTTGTGGGGATCGCATCTACTTCCAGTTATCTTGCTTCTGAGGTGAGTGAAACCTGGCGTAGGCTGAATGTACCTAACTGTAACGTTGTAGGTTTCAAACTTCATCACTTAATTATACGAGTTTTATATATGGTGGCCAGGATGCATGCACTTCCTGGGCACTTAAAACAGCCAAATCCATTCAACTCAGTGCAGTGACGAGGCAGACTCTTATCGAGCCCATGCCAAGTTCTAATCTTGTGATTCTGCTACATAAAGAGGTGTATGTAACTAATTCACCTACTTGTATTATCCAGTGCGCCAGTGAGCTGCCCTATGTACACCAATAGCGAGTCATCTATCGGGTTACTACAGTTTCGGTCTGTTTGCTGGGTGCACGAGTATAAGGCTGACATGAGGTTTCAATAGACGTTACCATATCTAATTTAAGGTTGTACTGAATAGTAACATCCGGCAGACGAGAAACCAAAATAGAATGACGTGACACTCTGTTTGGTCATTCAATATTGTCGTGGTAGGATACTCTTTTAAACAGTGCAGTTATTGGAATCAGAAGGGGGGTGGACTCAAAGATATTACAACGTTGACGAACAAACTTTAGTACACATTTTTTTAGTTTATGTGGCATCCCACTAGAGAACGACTGTTAAAAATTACATGGCGATGATATACCTCTACAAGAGTCTTATTGTAACCTATGGAGAATTGCACAAAGAAAATACGACGTTAACCTCATTTGTATTGGCGGTACAAATCCGCGCGGCCTCCCGATGTTATAAAGTCACCGTGTTCGCAATACTAACCCAGGAACAAATGCATCTTGCAACACTAACAAGGCAAGGGATTTACCTCCGTAATTCTAAGTCGCTCTTCTTGTACTGTCACTTGGTATATTTGTACTATGGCTAATACTAGTGATAGTCAAGGTTAAAATATTCACTAATCGAACTCGGTATTCTTCGATGGATTATTTATGTCGGACAATCGCGAACAGCACAGCTCTACAATGTCCTTTGAGCTTAACATGCACTTGGTATATTCATCCTCTCTTAGCTGGCTACTGCGACAAAAACCCTTCTCAGACGCAGTACATTCCTTTGTATGACAGCACTCCATTGTGTGGCCATACATACAATTGAATGTGTACTACTCCACTTATGATGAATAGGGACCTAATGGGCCACTACTGGTACAAATCGTGGCGGATGTGCGACAATTATATACCACCTGTACCTTGCCCAGCATTAGTATCGCCAGAATCTACAAGATCCACAGCCTTTTGTAGCTCATCAAGATACTTCTTGTATTCCTGTAGAAGTATACTAGTATTAAAACAATGAAGGTATGGGACTAAAAGCG
>LUCW03000087.1:0-45000 GCA_001586965.3 Sphaeroforma sirkka | reverse complement strand
TACTGATCTCGATACTTACTAGTCAGCCCAGAGTCGTTTGTTTTGTTTTGTACCGTTTATGTTTTGTGAAGGGTTGTAGGCTGCTCAATTAACGTATTCGTGATAAGAAGCATCATGTACTGGGTATGTAGCTATAAGTCGCTCTCGCCTATTTCTGATTTCCGCATGTGAAGCCCAATCAATATATACCCATTGTAAGAAATTTCGTGACTGATTTTGCGGTTCCCAGCCATCAAAAGAGTCAGAATATGGAATCTGTGCAATCAAAAATACAGCGCAGACCTCAATCGCCATGTTGTTTTGTCGAACCTTTGTGGAGTCTGCGAGATATAGCTTAATATACAACTTTTTGCCAGTGTCCTAATATGGCAATATGTCAGCAAAGGATCTAATAATATACCGAAGTTCTTTAGTGACGGAATGTGCCTTATGCTTTTAGCAAGCCGTCTAATGTATAATTGCTTAGCATACGCTACAGCCACAAGCCACCTGTCAAAACTCACTCCAAACACCCCAAATGCCTAGCACGTTTCATAGTTAGCGTATGACTAAAATCGTTGTGCAAAGTATTTTTCGTGACTATCAAAAATCATGAAGTGCGTATGCTCAGAAAACTTAAAATATACTCCTCGATACTTTTCTAAGACACAGAATTGGTCCAAGGTACTTGGGCACTCGGAGCAATAGATTTGAATGTAGTCAGTTGATTTCACCAATTTTGTTTGTGGATGCAATACAATAACGCCCCTTTCTATATACAGTATATCTGCTTGAGGTTGCAAATTCTTAGATGGAACGATCTTCAATTTTCGTCAATCCATTCTTGAACTCAATCTGTGGCATTCCAACGCGATTTGGCAGATTGCGAAAGGGACAGCGTCCCAAGCATGGAAGAAAGTCTGCTAGGAGTACAACTAATCAGCGCCGAACAGAGAGCACAGTCAGAGATTTTAAAGTGCACTTCTTTCGTCCATACCACCGCAGTCGGACATCTCACCTCCGCTCTTGTCCCCTTTCGACGGCTTCATAAAATTCAACATCTCGGAACTCATTGAGAGTCGATTATTCTTACCCGGCATACTCTTATGCCGGAAACTTTTCTTTATGCCTTTGTTCAAGGCGAAAGAATGTCGCTTCTTTTCGGCATCCCCAGGCGGTAGTAGCGATGAAGAATCCGTAGGAGCGAAATGAGCAAGTGATTTCTGCTTACGCACCTTGACAACTGGCTCCCCTCCTTCTACTGGAGGTGCTTTCGGGCTGGAGGTGGCGTCGGAAGCGATTTTAACCCGCCGGGTATCATTTTGTAATCTAGATTGCAAAGATGAACTGGAATCTTCAGTATCCGCCCTGGCTTTCTCAATTTTATTCATCCATAAATCAAGGTCTCCTGTTTACAATAAATAACGTACAATAAGTATGAGTTCAAGAAGATTCGTCAAATACCAGTCTACACGGTACCCCACACAGTCAGCAACAGCCATTTGAAACTGGCACAAAAATGATGTAAGTGCAATAAGACATAACCTTTCACCGATCTGGTATATTCATGCACTACCACTTTACCCTCGAGTCAACGGCTCGTATCGAGACGATCTAGAAGCTGCACAATTGAAACCTAGAAGAAATTCTATGAACAAGTACACATTATGTGTACAGTAGGTATATATATATCGCCCGCCCCGCGGCAACAATGATTCAAAAGCAATTTCGGTAGCACCAATACATGCAAAAAGTCAAATCACACGTAAGTGATCTATAAAGTCACATATATTCAAATAAACTACCTTGAAGTTCGTGAAAGTATGACAGATACGCAGCATGTAAAATCAACACAAATTGTCGATTGAAAGACTGAAACTTGCTTACAAGCACTTCGTTGCATGTCCGCCAGCCGCTTGTCGACTAAAGGTGTAGCCATATGAGTTGCTACTTCAGAGTTCGACATGATCCATTTTGCAGCTCAAATGCGAAGAATACAGTATCCACGAGATGTCATAAACAATTCGAGACAAATGAAAGCCCATTGCTACACCACACTGACATAGTCCAACATAAGGTAAGGCAAGCCTAACCAACTCAGAACGTCAGCAATATGAATTGAACGTATAATGAATAGAAAAATTACAAGGAGATATTACGAGTGAGAGCTCAAGAACACATAAGACGAGGTGTAGCGTGCGCTGAAAGAAAAATACGCACCTGGTTTTGGCGCGAAACCGGATAGTGGGTTAACTTCTCTCTCACCATCAGTATACAACTCGTTGCCAGTATCATATTCAGACTCTGCACCCGAAGTGGCTGTGCCGCGTGCTTTCGCTCCCTTACGCTTTTTCTTTTTGCCCGAGCTTGTGTTTTTAATGTTCACGATTTTCATGTTCTTCTTTCCCCAATTGTCTGATAGTTCACCCGCACTCACAATCTCAACTTGTGTTGGTGACTTACTTTCATAGGAAAGCTCCGCTGTGGAAGGTATATGTCGCGCACTCTTTGAACTCATAATGACACCCTTGGAGTCGTCGAAATTCTGGAATTCCAACCACACAAAATGATGTGTGTATGGCGTCGGTTCTTTGTCGGCAGTTGTCAAGTACATGGTACGCTCACGTGTCACATGGTGGACAGTCACTAGTACTTTAGCTGGTAGAAAGAGCATATCATTCCACCGATCAACAACTCGATCTGCATTCTTGGTCAATGACCACATAGAAGGAAAACAAGTATGGACACACGGAATCAAACACTGAGTAATCGCCCACGGCTGATTAACGTAGTTGGTATGATCCATCTGCAACGAAGTATTCAATTCAGTAACAAACCCGATGTACTGTGTTGTACCGATCTGTGACTCAGTGACTATGTGGGGTATTTGTGTTGGATTAAACTGTGGGCTCCCTTGACCGACATATGTCGCTTCGTGCACGGAGAGGCTTTCGGTGTTTTGAGGCACCACGCCATGTCTGAGGACGTTTGTAGGCATCTTAGCACTATGCGCAGAATATCCCACTTGCTTGACGATGCACTAGCAGGTGAATAAGCCGTTCTAAATAACAAACGATCCCTGTCCTTTGGTCTGAAAACTTGACCTGTCTTCGCTTTGATACGCACCTACGAAGCTAAGCCTGTTGCAATGTAGTGAGAAAATAGACTACATATATATCGGCTCTGTTCTAAACAGTTTTTAAAAAAAGGTTTGAGATTTGTGCGTACCCAGTGTGTTGAGAAAAGAGAGGTAAATACAACTAAATATTTATTTTAGCCGGACCGCACTGCAGAATCAACTCACTGTGACAGTGTGACTTTTCACTTTTTTAACTTTTGTGACAGACACTGCTACTTTTTTTCTTTTTTTTATTGAAAGCATTGTTTTTTTGTTTGTTTTTTTCCATTTGGACCTACTATGATACGAACCGCTTTTTATCTTTTTCCTGAAATGGTAAATTTGTTTAAAATTCGCCACGGAGTCACGGCCGCTACGCCGCCACTCCCTCTGTCCAACCTAATCGAGTCTCGTACTCTTGACTTTCGTCAGTCTCGTGTATTTCTCGCGTACTAAAACAACCGAGTCACCGACTTCTTCTAGAATATTTTAAAAAATATTTTGTATTTTGTAGTTTTGTAATTCAACCAATTAATTCGAGATATTCTACATATTTACATGTTAGAGTGAACTACTTTGGTCTTTTTTCTGCAAAACAAATACCTCAGAACCCTTCAGTTTGGCCTCGGCCTTTGGCGGCTTGGCCACTGTCTCTCTCTGCTCTATCTACTAGAGGAAAGAGAGAGTAGAGGACTAGAGGCTAGTAAATAGCGGCCTTGGGGTATGGGAATGGCCATACTCGAGAGCCCCGTCCCCTGGGCCTCAAGCCTTCAACTATCAGGCCTCGGGCCCTCGGCTTTTACTTAGAGCTTTGGTCCTATGGCTATGAGTGTCGATACATACTGCCCCAAACTCCAAGTTCCAAAGTCGAAATTACTCGAAACAGTGAAACACCGAGTCCGACGATTCAGAGTTTAGAACTTCAGACCCACAGGCTGGCCACAGTCCACTCCAGGCGCCCACTGACCACTACATACTAAATAATACCCATCATAGCTCACGCGGCCCACCAGACCTCAGTGGCCTGGACTGTGTGAGGCTGGAAAGTGGACAATTGGTGACAGTGACACCGTGACAGTGCTTATTTTTAGTGTTTTTGTGTACATACATAGCCTCCTAACATTTTTTATTTTTACAGTGTTTAGCCTCCTTGTTCTTATTAGCTGACCTGGTTTCCGACAAATTTTTTTTGGTTTACTACGTGTTCAACATGTATATTACATAAAATACTTTGCTACAAGTTTTTAACTATTGGGTTTAATACAGGTTTACAACATTGCAGAACTTTTTTTGGTAGACCAATCAGAAGTACGTGATGTCAACTTTTAACCATACACCAATAAATATCGTATATATATATCCCGCCATAACTACTCGCAAGACGTTTGCAAATGATACTACTATTCGAGGTGCTCTAGCTCATATGACACATATGAACACTCGGATGGGAGGTCGTACCTATACTGGCGAATATTTATTAATTTGTCAGATGATGGAGACTCTGAGGGCTAGCCTATTTAAAAAAGTCAATGATGATATTATCGCCTATGGTGATTTGCGATCTATGCCTTGGTCTGTCTTCGAGAAGATAGTTCAAAAGCATACCAACTCATCTACTAGAGTACTTAGTACTTCGAGCTTTACTCAGCCCGATAAGCGTACCGCGACAGAGAATATCACTGCGCGTAATACTAAGAAACCTCGCACTACTGCTGGATGTGGTAAATGCTCTACTTCTACTGAACCAAAGGTTGAAAGGAAGGAGAGAGCACCTTGCATGAAGTGTGGTTACAACCTCACTAAACGTGATGGCAAGTGGAATGGTAAACACGACTCTGATAAGTGTGCACCAGGCAAGCCAAACTTTGGGCACTATATGAAAGGGTGTACTACTTGCAAGGGTACTAACGGTTGGCACAAAGATGATTGCAAGCACATGCCGGACGTCCAAGTTAAGCCCTGACAGTTCCATATGTGTGTACTAGAGCAAGATTATGAGAAAAAGTTTAATAAAATCTATACCAAAGGAGATGAACGTGTATTTCATATCGTTTATGTGTAGAAATACAGCCTCCGGTCAGTCTAAAATATCAAGATCAATTGAGATAATACATTGGTTTTATTTGTATTTTAAATAATTTAGTACAAGCTCTTTTTCCAATATTTCCAAAGTGTTCTAAATTCACTTTGATGGCTCCAATAGCCTGAGTATTTGGTATGACTCATCTACTTGGACCTATTTGAGACATTAGTAGATGTAGGATATTATAAACTAAATTTTATAATCTCCGAACTACTACTTATAGATTTTGGTCCTCCCGCCAATCTCCAAAATCCAATAAGTCTTTTTTTCTTTTTTTTAACTTTTCTTCAGATGGAACTTTATTTATATCAGCTAATGTATTAACGTGACTTACGTTACTATGTCTATTTACAAATTAGGCAAGTGGTCATGAACACTTAGTACTTCTAGTGAAAATTATTCAATAAAGAACAGCTAGAGGTACGCCCTGTGTGTGATCGAGGATATTTAGGCTCTTAACAAGAGGCAGTCCCGATCATTCTTACACAAGCTACCACTGCTAAATCCTAACTGACTAAATTGTATTTTAGTTTAATATAGTTTGAAACCTAGTAATTTCCATCGAAGTTTATATACACCAGTACCTCGTTAGAGAGTTCCCGCTCTAATCCTGAGGATGAGGAAGTGAGAACCAGACATACTCGTCTCAGGCTATTACGCTCTGGTATGCAAGACCTTGAGGACCGTCTATTGAATGACTCTGACCTTGACGATAGGAAAGCGGATAACATTCGCTATCTAATCGATAACAAGAGAAAGGAAATAGACACCATCTTGGCACTAGCAGCCCGTAGCACTGAGCATGAGCCTCGTGAACGCTTAGAACCAAGCTTTATAAAGCAGCTAGGTAACGCGCAGGCTGAGGTCGATTTCTCTACTAATGAGAGTACAGTGGAGACACTGAAGGCCTTCGACCAACTTAAGGAGTCTGCCAGCCTTAGGGATAAGCAGATGATGAATGCCTTTATTCATTTCTGTGAGCCAGGTGAATGGCGAACTATCTTGAAGGGCTCATGAGCCCAACTGGAAAGCCCTACCCTGGCACCAGTTGCGTGATAATATACTTAACACCTTTTTTTTGAAGATGCACGTGACCGTGAACTTCTAGAGTCTCGCAAGTTCTTTGCGAACGATACCACTATTCGAGGTGCTCTAGCTCATATGACACATATGAATACTCGGATGGGTGGTCGTACCTATACTGGCGAATATTTATTAATTTGTCAGATGATGGAGACTCTGGGAGCTAACCTTTTAAGAAAGTCAATGATGACATCATCGCCTATGGTGATTTGCGATCTATGCCTTGGTCTGTCTTTGAGAAGATAGTACACAAGCATACCAATTCCTCTACTAGAGTACTTAGTACCACGAGCTACACCCAGCCCACTAAGCGAAACGCAGTAGAGACTAATACTGCGCGTAGTACTAAGAACCCTCGCACTACTACTGGAGGGGGTACTGGCTCTACTTCTACCGAACCGAAAGGTGATAAGAAGGTGAGAGCGCCTTGCAAGAAGTGTGGTTACAACCTCACAAAACGTAATGGCAAGTGGAATGGTAGACACGACCCTGTTAAGTGTGCACCAGGCAAGCCAGATTTTGGACACTATATGAAAGAGTGAGCTACTTGCAAGGGTACTAACGGTTGGCACAAAGAGGATTACAAGGACTTACCAGACGTCCAAGTTAAGCACTGACAGTACCATATGTGCGCACTAGAGCAAGATTATGAGAAAATGTTCAATAAAATCTATACCAAAGGAGATGAACGTATCTTTCAAACAGTTTTCGTAAATGGAGAAAAAGTTATGGCACTATTTGATCCAGGGGCTGAAGTCTCTGCTATCTCATGCCGAGTAGCCTACGCTACAGATATGGCTTTCCATAACGAAACAACTGATTTAATCTTGGGAAATGGCAAAGTTACTTGCGAACAAGCCATTGACTATGCACACATAATGCTGTCAGATAGAAGAGAAGTGAAGACTCACCTAATCGTTACTGACATGTCTCAGAAATACGATTTAATAATAGGTATGACTCATCTTCTCAGTTTAGGTATAACACTCACAGGTCTGCCTAATGGGCTAGACCCGAATAAAGATCAGTCAGATGATAATATGTTAAAGATACCTAAACCTCCGGAAGGTGAAGCAAAGGATATGATTCCGCACTTCACCGATATAATTATGGACTTAATTATACAAAACAGGAAGATTGCAATAACTGACTGGTGTATGTTTAAGTTCTCTAATGGGTACGTTAGACTTGACTTAACAAACGTCGACTTCTCTAAGTTAAAGTGTCCTTCACATAACTACGTGAGTTGGAGACACAAAGTCGTTGTCAAAACCCAAATCGAAGATTGGTTAAAACAGGGTCTAATTGAAATCAATTATGATGCAACCCCAGTTAACTTAGCTCTCTTAGCGGTCGATCAATATAAATCTGATGGAACGTTTAGTAAAACAAGAGTAGTACTAGACCTGTCGCCAATCAACAAACTAATTCCGCAACATAGTTTTCCCTTACCTAAGATAAGCGAGATACTACGCAAAATGGAGGTGCGACTATCTTTTCCAAGATAGACTTAAAAGCTGCATTCCATCAACTACAGATATATGAGCCTCATAGGAAATACTTTTCCTTTACTTGGCAAGGTAAGAAGTACCAGTTTAAAGGTGCACCTGAAGGCTTACACATGTTACCTTCTTTCTTCCAACAAGTTATGATGGAACTATTTGCGGACCTGTCGTATAACGTATCAGTCTATTTAGATGATATAGTTATCTTTACAAAGACAGTACATGAACATACTAAACTCGTTAAAGAAGTCTTAAAGCGACTTAATCATGCTAAACTTAAGATTAACGAAGACAAGTGTTCTTTTGCTAAAGATACTATACACTTACTTGGCTACAAAGTATCTGCAGCAGGGGTAGAAATTGATACTGGCAAGAAACAGTTTCTGTTGGATTTATCAACACCAATTACTGGAAGAGATGTGAACTCTGTGTGTGGGTTTGTTAACTTCTTCTCGTATTCGGTACCTCACCTTTCTCATTACTTAAAGCATTTCAGTCACCTACGGCTGCATAAAGGACCTTTGGGAAAGCTTTGGACTAAAGAATGTGATGATGCATTTAAACTAGTCAAAAGTAAAGTAATGGACGCACCCATCATGCAGTACCCTGTGGATGGTGTCCCATTCCAAGTAGCAACCGACGCTTCAGATCGAGCGGTAAGTGGAGTGCTTTACCAAACGATAAATGATAAACCGCGCTACATACAATTCTTTAGCAAGAGTTATAATAAGAGTCAACGGAATTACCCTACCGTTAAACAAGAGCTCCTTGCTATAGTTACTGCGCTAAGACAGTTTAAAGACTACCTTTATGGAAGTTACTTTACTGTCGCCTGTGATCAAAAGTCTCTAACATACTTAAAAGATATGAACCCTGACTCACAGTTGGTGAGCCGCTGGCATGACATTATTGCCAAGTTCGCTTTTAATATAACACACATACCAGGAATACATAACCATCTTCCTGACATGCTCTCTCGACTTGTGCCCGACTACCAGAAAACAGTCAAGGAGTTATTAGCAACCGATTGGATGCTAAATAAGAAATGGTTTAACCTCGCTCAATCACGATACCATTACGCTATGTTGTCCCTTACGTAACTCCGACCCATGGATACGTGATTTAATTAATATGATTCAAGACGAACCTATTTATGTCGACCGTGAAACCGACACGTTTTTTGTATCAGGGATCCTATTCTATTAAGAAGACACCTTGGAAACACACCATTGTTTGTCGCATCGGTCCTGCAGGTACCACTAAGTGGAAACCCTCAACCGAATTCTTAGCTAAACTAGAGGAGTCTAAAGAGTTTGAACAAAAGCTCAAGACTCGTACAACACATGCACCCAACAAGATTGCAGTTGAGGTAATGCCGATTGAAACGGCATTAGATCGTAAAAACATGGAACTAGCTAAGGCCATGGATCAAAGACTCAAAACTCTAAGAGAACCTGAAGCTCGCACTCAACTACTTAAAGCGCTGCTTAAAGAACAGTCAGGAGTTGCGAAACAACTGACGTCCAAGTTAAGCCCTGACAGTTCCATATGTGTGTACTAGAGCAAGATTATGAGAAAAAGTTTAATAAGATCTATACCAAAGGAGATGAACGTGTATTTCAAACCGTTTATGTAAATGGAGAAAAAGTTATAGCACTTTTTGATCCAGGGGCTGAAGTCTCTGCTATCTCACGCCGAGTAGCTTACGTTACAGATATGGCTATGAATAACGAAACAACTAATTTAATCTTGGGAAATGGCAAAAGAAGCCATTGATACACATAATGTTGTCAGATAGAAGAGAAGTAAAGACTTACCTAATCGTTACTGACATGTCTCAGAAATAAGATTTAATTATAGGTATGACTGGTCTTCTCAGTTTCGGTATAACTCTCACTGGTCTGCCTAACGGGCTAGACCCAAATAAAGATCAGTCAGATGATAACATGTTAAAGATACCTAAACCTCCGGAAGGTAAAGCAAAGGATATGATTCCGCACTTCACCGATATAATTATGGACTTAATTATACAAAACAGAAAGATTGCAATAACCGACTGGTGTATGTTTAAGTTCTCTAACGGGTACATTTAGCTTGACTTAACAAACGTCGACTTCTCTAAGTTAAAGTGCCTTCACAAAACTACGTGAGTTGGAGACACAAAGGCGTTGTCAAAACCCAAATCGAAGATTGGTTAAAATAGGATCTAATCAAAATCAATTATGATGCAACCCCAGTTAACTTAGCTTTCTTAGCGGTCAATCAATATAGATCTGATGGAATGTTTAGTAAAACAAGAGTAGTACTAGACCTGTCGCCAATCAACAAACTAATTCAGCAACATAGTCTTCCCTTACCAAAGATAAGCGAGATACTACGCAAAATAGAAGGTGCGACCATTTTTTCCAAGGTAGACTTGAAAGCTACATTCCATCAATTACAACTATATGAGCCGCATAGGAAATACTTTCCTTTTACTTGGCACGGTAAGGAGTACCAGTTTGAAGGTGCACCTGAAGGCTTGCATATGTTACCTTCTTACTTCCAACAAGTTATGATGGAACTATTTGCGGACCTGTTGGATAACGTATCAGTATATTTAGATGATATGATTAACTTTACAAAGACAGTACGTGAACATGCTAAATTCGTTAAGGAAGTCTTAAAGCGACCAAACCATGCTAAACTTAAGTTTAACGAGGACAAGCGTTCTTTTGCTAAAGATACTATACACTTTGTGGTCAGAATACAAGTACTTAGATTTATTTGATTATTTCAGGTTTATTACAAGTTTTACAGTTTATCAGAATAATCTGATAAACTGCGTTTTAGGGTTTTGCTGGTTTTACAGCACATGACTAATGACTTTAAGAGTCAGTCATTTTAGGATTACTGTCTATAATTACTAATAAATGACCAACGTCCCCCTCCCTGAGGAGGGAGAACGTTGAGATACAGTTATCTCGCGTATACTTACTATAACTTACTTGGTTACAAAGTATCTGCAGCAGGGGTAGAAATTGATCCTGGCAAGAAACAATTTCTGTTGGATTTATCAACACCGATTAATGGAAGAGATGTGAACTCTGTGTGTGGGGTTGTTAACTTCTTCTCGTATTCGGTACCTCACCTTTCTCATTACTTAAAGCCTTTCAGTCACCTACGGCTGCACAAAGGATCTTTGGGAAAGTTCTGGACAAAAGAATGTGATGATGCATTCAAGCTAGTCAAAAGTAAAGTAATGAACGCACCCATCATGTAATACCCTGTGGATGGCGTCCCATTCCAAGTAGCAACCGACGCTTCAGATCGAGCGGTAGGTGGAGTGCTATACCAAACGATAAATGGTGAACCGTGTTTCATACAATTCTTTAGCAAGAGTTATAATAAGAGTCAATGGAATTACCCTACCGTTAAACAAGAGCTCCTTGCTATAGTTACTGCGCTAAGACAGTTTAAAGACTACCCTTATGGAAGTTACTTCACTGTCGCCTGTGATCAAAAGTCTTTAACATATTTAAAAGACATGAACCCTAATTCACAGTTGGTGAGCCGCTGGCATGACATTATTGCTAAGTTTGCTTTTAACAAAACGCACATACCAGGAATACATAATCATCTTTCTGACATGCTCTCTCGACTTGTCCCTGACTATCAGAAAACAGTTAAAGAGTTATTAGCAACCGATTAGATGCGTAATAAGAAATGGTTTAACCTCGCTCAATCAAGATGGGGTTTATTTACTATTGATATGTTCGCCGCAGAACATAACAAACAGGTTTCTGATTCTAGGTCATTGACTCATCCCAAAGGTGATACCTTTTAATTTGACTTATCAAAGCATAATGCGTGGGTTAACCCACCTTGGCAACTTATCGCACAGTTGTTAAATTATGCTAATATTACTAAATCTACCATTACGCTGTGTTGTCCCTTACGTAGCTCCGACCCATGGATACGTAGTTTAATTAATATGATACAAGACGAGCCTATCTTTGTCGACCGTGAAACCGACACGTTCTTGTATCAGGGATCCTATTCTATTAAGAAGACACCTTGGAAACACACCATTCGTTTGTCGCATCGGTCCTACAGGTACCACTAAGTGGAAACCCTCAACCGAGTTCTTAGCTAAACTAGTGGAGTCTAAGGAGTTTGAACAAAAGCTCAAGACTCTACACGTACAACACATGCACCTAACAAGAATGCAGTCGAGGTAATGCCGACGGAGACGGCAATATATCGTAAAAACATAGAACTAGCTGAGGCCATGGATCAAAGACTCAGAGCTCTAAGAGAACCTGAAGCTCGCACTCAACTACTTAAAGCGCTGCTTAAAGAACAGCCAGGAGTTGCGAAACAACTGAAGAAGATACTTCAATAATCTAATGTTGTTAATTACATATATCAGAAGTCTACCCCTCCTGATTTTGAAGTTGCCCTATCTAAAGGGACTATGGTTCATCCAGCCAGCGTTACACAGAATCGGACTAACTTAGAAAAGCTCGAGAGTAGAGTTAAAATAATACATAATTCATCGAGCATATGAGCATACTTATAAGATGGCTATTCGTGCAGTGCTTGATCACCCGGCGTTGAAAGAAGCCATACGTGAAGTATACCGACGCTGTACTGATTGCAAAAAAAAACCCCACATCAAGCGCTACGGTTGGGCACCCCTAAAAAGTGTGACAGAAGACCAACCGATGCACCGAGTCATGGTCGATTTGGTTAAACTCCCGCGATCCAAGCATACTGGCCATGTATATATCTGTCATTTCTTATGTGTGGCTTTGGGCTATAACTTGCTTTACGCAAACAGTGGCAGAGTTATGCTATCACATCTTTAATGACTTCGGTTTCCCCCGAGTACTTTGTTCTGATAACTTTTGTACCGACGTAATCGCTAGCAAAGCTACTGTCTGCACTCAGATAGGGAATACATGGTTCCTTGTTTGTGCATTCGAGTCCGAAGTCCTGAGTACCAGCGCGATACTTCAAACAGCGCTTAGCACCTCTGAAGTGGTGGTACTGAGGTGCTATCAAATAGCGATTTAGAATCGAAACTGCAAAGCATATATCCGCTCGTGTTTGATCTACAAAGTATCGTAGCTGACACACTAGCTTGTTGTATTGTGTGATTGTTGGGACGTCTGAGCTTGCCGCCTTTTTCGGGAGATTCGCATGTTTGTCTGTTACTTCTGTTTCTAGGGTTTAGGGTTTAGATGCTTAGTAAACAATCCTGGTTTACTGTGATCAATAACTTCATAGTCCGATTCTAGAATTGGCACCCATGCTGGTTTACAGTCTATCAACCCCCATTCCTGTAATATTTCTCTTAGGTATTGTCGTTGATGGAGACGTACTCTTCCAGGGTGTATTTCCACTTGGCACTTGAGAAATCATAACGGTAGGCCCATATCAACAGTGTTCCATTCGCCTTTCATTGCGTCAGCTAGTTTCTGTCCGTCGATCTTACTCTGGCATGCTGCAATTTTGTCATCTACGTGTATAATAATGAAATAAGCACTGTGTGTTTGTTTGATGAACAGTGCTTCATCCGATTGGGCTTGTTTATAACTGTGTTGTATAGCAAATTGATGGATAGCTTTAAACCAGTAGTGTTCGCTAGGTGGTAGACCGTATACGCAACGGTCAACTCGACATACAACCTTTGTGTCTCCTTGCTTGTGCCTTTCGTATAATTTTCTCTGAGACGGGTCCAATAGATGTTCGATGAGATCGTATCCTTGCGGCACTCGCATGTAGCTAGGGGTATCCAGTTCTTGAGTGAGGTAGGCCGAGGGTGTATCGTATTGTCGAATGTCCATGTCATAGTGTGCCATCAGAGCTAGACAGATTCTGAGTGTTTCCTTGGCTACTACTGGGGCATAGCTTTCATCGTAATCAACTCCCTGTTTTCCACTGAATGCTGATACGTTCAGACGTGATTTGAGTCGTGTGACTTGACTTGATTCATCCGTTTTTGCCTTGAAACCCCATCGAGGGGAGAATAATGATTTCTCTCGCGGTTTGTTGTCAACCAGAGTGAATGCCTTGCGCTGTATCGCACCAAGCTCTCCATCTCCGAACATGCTGATTTCTCCCAATCGGCTGCATTTGGCATCTTATATATACCTTTGTATGTTCTTGGTTCCATCGCTGCAGTTGCTGAATCGACAGTGTGCGTAGTGCTAGGATCTCGTCTCTTACGGCGGCTATCGTGATACCAGTCGACATTATTATCATCTATCGCGAGGTCCCGCAGTTCTCGAGAGACTTGGCGACCGTCTGCCGTTCTTCTAGCTATGGTTGCTTCGAGATCATGTTGTATTTTGGCAGTCGCAGCAGCAGCCTCCGACTCGACGGCATGTATTTCGCTCTCAGCAGGTTGTTGTGTTGACGATGAAGTTATCTGTACTTGTTCTGGATTGCTTGAATTGTGCGTCACAGTTGGCTGGGATTGTTGGCTAAGCATATCTTCCGTTGTCGATGTTGTCCTTGCGTCTGTTTGGAAATCGCCATTCTCGATTTGGAGGAATGTACTACTGTTCTTAGTGTCAGGTGGTGCGATAGCGGTTGTACATTTGTTGTCTTCCCAAACAAAGAATTCATCTTCGAATATATAGACGTCTCGGCTTTGTATTATACGCTTGGTCAGTGGTGAGTATATACGATACGAGTCTGGTGTTGTGTCCAAGGAAAGCGCAAGAAGAATGCCATATTGTGCTTTGTCGTCGAGTTTGCCGTCCTTGTATTCGATGTGACACCCGAATGTTTTGAACATATCTATCGGAAATACGTATCCTGTAAACTTCTCGTACGGGGATGAGCTCTTCTCGTTGGTGAGTATAGGATTGTATATGTTGGTGGTTTTATGCGCCTCGTTACGTTTGCTGTAAACTGTGAGCCTCGATCCATTTGTATGCACTGAAATCGGCGATGCCTTAAGATGTACCATTCATCGAAGGTGTGTAACATAGCATCCAAAATTGTTGTCGCTTTCAGATCGCGGATTGGTTACTTTTTTGCAATACTAGAAGAATCGTCCCATGATTGATACAGAGTGGGTATTGGATCCTATTGACGTTACGAATGGTCCTAGTGTGTCCACAAAGACTAGCTCGAGAGGCTCTGTAGTAGGTTCGTGCTGTCGTTCCTTGTTTGTATTCTTGTTCTTCTTCTTAGCAATAGTGCATGCTTTGCATCGTTCGTCTGGTTGCCTTATGTATGGTAAATCTTTTGGGACGTAGCTGGGGTACGCGAGCCTGTTGTGCCATGAAATCTGGTTGGCTTTCTCCAGCGATGGTTCCACTGTAGTTATAGCTGTGTCGTCGATGTGCACACAGTATATTCTGTGCTTTTCATGTACGGTAATGGTTTCAAAGCTTGGTGGTAATATGTACATCATGTTGTTGGTGAATTTAAATGAGTAGTGTCGCGCTGAGAGTAGGCTGATACTTAATAGTGCAGTTTTGAATGTCATATCAATGAGTACGTTCCCCAAGTTTCCTAGCTGAGCCACATACTTCGGATAAATGATTGTACCATCAGCTACTTCGAGCGCATACCGGTCATTAATGCGCATGTTGCTGACGAGGTAATGTTTGTGGTACTTATAGGGAAGTATGTGTATGGTGGCGCAACTGTCGCAAGCTAGTCAGTATCCAACTCTGGAATCTCTATCTGACTGATCATTCACCTCCTTGTTGTCGACTGTAGGGTTAATTGTGGAGAATACAATCTGTCTGTTTGCAGGGAGCTGGTCATCAGATACTTGTGGTCGTCCTGAGATTGGCGTCGATTGCTCTGGGATCTGTATGTTCTGTCAATGTCTTGTGCACGTTGGGTGTCTCGTGAATATCTACCATCGTCGTAGTCGCGTTTATTGTACCTATCTACTCGGTAGTCCTGTAGGTCCTGATCATCGTGATTATCGTAGCGGTATTGTTGTACTGTTCCACACGAGTACGGTAGTCGCGATTCGAATCAGGTCGGCGATGCTTGTTATTGTTCTTGGACTTAAATCTCTAGTCTCTCATGTCATGACGAGGACCAGATTTGTCAATCCGTCGATCGTAATGTTTACGGCCATCGTGGTCACGACCCTGATTATATGGGTTACCAGCAACGCATGATTTGATTAGCGCATGTAGCTTATGGCATTGCCCAATGGAATGCCCACGATTATTGCAGAATGCACAATTTTCTGTCGATATAGCTGCATGCGCACCGTGCACAATGGTTGATGCGTCACTTTCATCTGGGTCCAATGCGATGAGATACGTGGTGAGTTCATCATACGACATGGCCATCATAGCGGGTGTCTCTTAACAGTCTAATTCTCGTCGTTCACAGCCTGCCGTAGGATAGCGTATAGGCTGTTGTTAGACTTCGTACCTCCGGCGTTTTTAAATTTCACATATGCCGTGTTGAGACGACTGATAAGGCTGGCGTAAGATTCGTTCCGTTCTTGCGTGATGCGGTTCAGTTTTCCTTCTAATGTCTGGATATCATCTTCGGTCAGGGCTTCAAACTTGCGTTTCAGTGCGGCAAAAGCTTCCCACGGCTTATCAATGAATTGGCTGATCTCCGTTTGCAGCAGTAGAGATAAGGTGCGGTTGATAATCCGATATGCCTCAGCGATTTCCTTGGGTGGCCATCGGTTGCCTCTAGACGGGGTCGGATCGGTCAACCATTCATGTGGGGAACAAACGTACAACGACTAGTAACAACGTCTACAGCAGAGGCAGAATACATAGCACAATCTGATACAGCCAAAGACGCGGTATGGGCTTGGAATCTCTTCACAGAATTCGGCATTCCGCTCGTAGAACCCACCACCATAGAACAGGACAACAAGTCAGCAATACTGATGGGAAATGGTATCACAAAATCCCGCCGTACAAAACATGTCGATCTACGATATCACCACATCAGGGAACTCACATCGAACAACACCATCAAGCTAAAATACATACCATCAGAACAGCTACTCAATGATTTCTTCACGAAGCCCACTCAGCCGAGAGAAGTTTACCGACATACGCGACAGACTAATGACTCGGATGCCAGTATCAACATAGTTCGATTTATAATAAAAGTGAGTATTTTAAGGTAAGCAGATGTCGAATGCATTGTACTTCTATCTCTGACTGCAAAATATACAGATATATCGTACCTTGTAAAAAGAATGTGTACAAACTGTTTGTATTATATGTAAAAATGAAATTACAAATAATGTACACGCAATATATAACTATATATTTGTCCATATAATTGTTCCTATCGATAGACGCCCAAGTATTTACTTGTGCGACTGTGTTTTGACACAAAATAGTCTGAAGTTAAGTTGAATCCCGCAGACAATTTGTATTCATCGATACACATAATATTAGTAACTTACTGGTTCTTTTTACTTTTATGCGTGACATCGTAAAAGTTGCATACCTGTGACAATTTGTATAGAAATTCACTTGCAGAATACAAACAAAATTGTGAATTTCGCAGCCCACAGGCCCTACAGCGACAACAAATTTACACTGTCTCCACCCCCCCAATGCCTCTATGTATTGTGAGTACTAACACAAAAACAAAATTTAAAAGATTTTTTATTTTTCACCACTGGAGCCTGAATTTTTGTCCTCAATGGGTAGAATTTATCACTACACGAATTTCGTTGGTCAATTCAATCAAAAAAAAAAATCTTTTTTAAAAGCAACCATACTAAGGATAGTAGCCAGACCGCAGCATAAGAGCCGCACATTCCAAGACCCAAGAGAAATTCTAGCCTCACAGTCTCCGAGTATCAGCCTCTCAGGCCATATCACAAAGTCAACCCAAATGCCACAACGCAGAAAGGAGCTGTCCCCCAGCATCCACGCCAAAGTCCACACCGATTCAGTAAGCAAAATGTATTTTTCAAGAAAATCTCGAGTATTTTTACCGGCGAAATTGTGATGCCTGTTCCCGTACAGAAGATTACGCACGCCAGTCGTGAAGCCTGTAACTGTACAGGAGATCGTCTACTCTTCAGAAAAGTCAACGTTTTCAACAATTTTCAGGAGACAATAATCAACAGCACCAATTCGTAAACGTCTTCGACAACCATACATTGGTTCAACGCTAATCGCCCAATCCATCTACAGAGTTAACAATTTCACAATCCAAGTCTTAAGTTTTCAACCTTCATTAGTCTTCAGTTTCCAATTTTCAGACTTCAGACTTCAGACCTTGTAGATTGTAAAATTGAGGGGGAGTGATAGACTACAGGTCTCAGGCCAGATTTTACAGCAAGAAACCATCTTTGATTTATGGAAGTCATCAGAGTCAGCTCACTCCCGAGAGCTAAGTCATCAGAGTTAGCTCACTCCCGAGAGCTAATCAAGTTGCTCAAATTATTCTCAAGAGTTGAGTTAGCACTTAACCGACTTCCGAGAGCAGATTAAGTTTCTCAACCGATTCCCGAGAGTGGATTAGGCTTGTCAACCGCAACATTCTAATAATAGCTGCGGTTCTATGTGAGTCACAAACTATGCGGAAAGGCATCATGTGATCAGCGTGAGATTTAGTTGGAGAGAAGTTGAAATAGAAAAGCATCGAAGTGTTCAAAGTGTTCTGCATAAGGTTTCTAATACTGACCATATGAGTTTTTACCCTGGCCAGCCCAAGCGGCTGAACACTAGCACAAACACCTTAGGTATAAAACTAAAGGTGAGGTCGGAAATAAATATATACATTTGCACTTTATTTAAAGTCTACTACATTGTACTCTGACACTACTTAAAGCGTATGACCGATGGAATAACACTAAGAACATTAATGCCAACGTTACCGAACTCTCTTCTAAGACAATCGGACCCTTTGGTATTTCCTACCATGATGAGAAGAGTGATACTTACGAAGTGAATAACATAGATGGTATTAGCGCAACTAATCTAGGCACTAACCGTATCCCTACCTCCGAACTCTCATTCGCTCGCTCATTTGATTCTGATGTCCCAGTTATGGAGTCACAAGTCAAAGATATAATTGACAAAACATCTGAAGACGGTTACACTTACTACAAGACCCGTTTTATGGATGGAACAGTAGCTTAGCTAATCTCCAATGCGTTTCGTTAATCTCGCGACTTCCTTTGTATTTTTAATAAGAAATAAAATAAGCGTTTACATAAGATCACATGAGATAAAAGGAAAGGGTTTCCTCAGGTGACTACAAACCCGGATGGATCTGAAATTTCCTATTTGCCACCTACTTCCCATGTGACTAAACTTTCTGATCTACTTATCAACAAAGCAGAAAATTCTTCGAACCTACTTACTATTGAAGTGGTTACTGGACCGAATACTATGCGACATAGAGTACAACATGAGTCTTGAACTCGTACATATAGGCACATACTTACTCGATAAGCCACAACCGAAACCGGGTTACTTTGGTTTTCGCTTTACGAACTAGATCGTATCTTCACGTACGTCCGTAGTCCTAAAAGCTACTGGGGGCTATGTAGAAATACGGTCTCCGGTCAGTCTAAAATATCAAGATCAAATGAGATAACACATTGGCTTTTGTTTGTATTAACAATAATTTAATACAAGTTCTTTTTCTAATATTTCCAAAGTGCTCTAAATTCACTTTGATGGGTCTAATAGCCTGAGTATTTGGCATGACTCATTAACTTGGACCTATTTGAGACAATAGTAGATGTAGGATATTATAAACTAAATTTTATAATCTCTGAACTACTACTTGCAGGTTTTGGTCTTCCCGCCAATCTCCAAAATCCAATAAGTCTTTTTCCTTTTTTAGCTTTTCTTCTGATGGAACTTTATTTATGTTAGCCAATGTATTAACGTGACTTACGCTATTATGTCTATCTACAAATTAGGCATGTGGCCATGAACACTAAGTACTTCTAGTGAAAATTATTCAATAAAGAACAGCTAGAGGTACGCCCTGTGTGATCGAGGATATTTAGGCTCTTAACAAGAGGCAGTCCCGATCATTCTTACACAAGCTACTACTGCTAAATCCTGACTGACTTAAATTATATTTTAGCTTATATAACATAGTTTGAAATATCCATCAAAGTTTACACGCTTCACAACAAGTGGAATCACAGCAAAAAAAAAGTCGCAGTCGAAAAACACATAGCCCACAGCAAGAGGAAGTCACAGCCTCAGAAACACCTATCTCGCAGCAAGAGGAAGTCGTGGCATACACATGTAACTCACAGAATCGTAAAGCAGCATATACACCAGGTGCTCGTAAACGTAGTAACATTCCGAGTCTACCTGTATCAATTCAACCTACACAACCTCGGATTAACCAACACTCTGTATCATCTTCCCAACCATTGACACATATACAACCACAACAGCCCTACAATGGGCATCATCCTTTTCCTCCATCGCATGGTTATAACTACAACCTGCACAATAGTTCTTATTTTGATGGTCCTCGCTATTAAGACATATCATGATAACAAGCATACATATCGATCAACCGACGCCATCAACAACAACTACTTTAATTTAATTATATAATATGTACTATTACAATCAATCACTAAATGCAAACGAGGACCATTCATTTAAAGTCCTTGTATATATATATATATATATATATATTATTATATATAATATAATACTTAACACATGATGTGACTATAATAAATAAAACATAAAGCAAGATGCGATCGATCGACGCCATTGCATCGATATAATCCCAATACTTCAATTTTTAAAACAATAATTAATAAGCACTAGCACAATCAATCATTAAATGCTAACAAGGAGTATTCATTTAAAGTCCTTGTATATATATAATATAATATCCAACACATGACTAATATTTTTAACATAAAAATGCGATCGATCGACGCCATCGCACCTATATATTTCCAGTACATAAATTTTTGAAACATAATAATTAACAATCATTAAATATAAATAATGAGCATTTATTTAAAGTCCTTGTGTACATACAATATAATATCCAACACATGACTAATAGTTTAAACATAAAGATGCGATCGATCGACGCCATCGCATCTATATATTTCCAATACATATAATTTTAAAACATAATTATTAATAAACACAAGTACAATCAAAAACTAAATCTAAACAAGGAGCATTTTTTTAAAGTCCTTGTGTATATGTAATATAATATCCAACACATGACTAATAATTCAAACATAAAGATGCGATCGATCGACGCCATCTCATCAATGTATTCCCAATACAGAATTTTTGATCCGTAATAATTAATAAACACTAATACAATCAATCACTAAATGCAAACGAGCATTCATTTCCTGATCCATCTTCACTTGTGGCACCTTTGAGCAGTCTGCACATCTCCTTGATGATACGTTCCTCTCTAATTCTGGCATTGATCATGTCTCGCGTACGGTGTAGTTTATCATTGCGTATTATCGAGATGACCTTCCCTTCATTAAAACACAACATATGTCGGTGTGGCCATAGGACTGTAGCTTGTAAAATGTAGTACTAGCAGAGCAGCATCTTTAATCTGAGCAAACATTTCTATTTTAGTTTCAGCTTCGTCGTCCTGATCAGACCATCACATCTTACCATAGTGATTTTCCATTACATCTGATTTCAATAGCAAAACTTGCCAGTGGAAGTGACACTTCACTAACTTGAAGGGCAATTTCAATTCGCATCTCTCAATAGTTTCATTATCATTCTTGGGTTGTACGTACGGTCTTTCGGTCCTACGCCATCCTATTCTAGGTCTATAGAGAACCCAGACGATATTCGGTCCGATTCATATTCATCGGAGTCCAGCTCCGCACTATTGTTGTTTATCACCTCAGGTCGGGGGGAGACGTCCACGTCTATGACGTTCCTAGGACTCACTGTTCTCGTACGCTTCTTTGTTGGTTTTTCTCTTATTTTTTCTACAAACCCAAATATTTACATTACCTGGGGGGTACATGTGACTATTTTATGCCACAACATTTATTATTATTTTTGTTTATTTTTATAGCCATAAATGAAATATTTCATTTTGAATATATGCGTTGTAAATATTGACTAAAACCTCCTCGAAACCCTTGTAGGTAATATCCATAAACCAAACTGGTTTCTTTATATGGAAATTGGCGGGCAAAAGACTACAGCCAATTATCAATCGATAATTACTTTCGTGTGGCAAAAGACTACTAACGGTGATTTTTTTATTCAATCAGATGTGAATTCTGACGCGTATAGCTCGCTATTTTATTAGCTGAGCGAGCGCAAAGTGCGATCTCACCGGTCTAGGGTCTTTGTGGCTTATACGATAAGATTCATACAGTGCCTGGGTGTCTTTTATAACTCGGACATCATCCGAGTAATGTCGGGCTTTGCGTGGCGACTGCGGCTGCAGAGTCTCTGTACTACCCGCGGCTGCTCTAGCTTCTGAAACCGGTGCGAGTTCGGGAGCTTCCATCTGCGCCTCCTAGGTCGCATTGGTTGGTGAACGCTGTGCTCAGCCAAGTTGTATGGGGACTGCAGCGCCACACCAGGTGAGCTGTGGCCGTAACGCATGACCTTCACGAATTGTATCAGCTTGCATACGTAGGGACTTGCGTGTATATTGCTTCGTGACCCCTCTCGCTTTTTTTTTCTGCTATAGAAGGAGTGTATGGTCCATCCGAGTGGCGGCAGTGAACCCCACAGGCACAACGGCGCCATGGGTCCATCCCTGGGATAATAAGCAATTGTCCCTCCATATCAAAGGCTCCTTCCCATCGGAGAGAACTCTGTGTGTCGTACCCAATGAGTAGGTGGGTCTGGTAAGGTAGGGTACCAACAACTAACCATGTTTGTTCACCGGTGGAAACAAATCTATCAACGGTGTCAACGTCAGCGGCTCGGAGAACTTGCGACGTAGGGGTAATCGTGCTCATGCCCTCGATACTTGCATACCATTAATCGATGGTCCAATGTAAGGTGTACAATTAAGCTTAAGTTTATTTACCATGTTCTGAATAATAAAGTTGAATGACGAACCGACATCCATGTATACAAGAGACTTTTTAGGTGTTATGTGTTGCTGGGGCTGCTGTCGGCGTCTTTCGCGGGTTTGGGCAGTCCGTGACAACATGACCTTGTTTACCACAATTGAGACATGCTGTATACTATTCTTTCTTGACGGCTGGCTTCTTCGCTGGTGCCGCTGTCGAGGCAGACACTGGGGTCGGGGCCGGTGTCACTGACAAAGGTGTCGTGTCTTTGTGCTTAAGGAAAACGTGAACGCTTGCGAGGTTCAGGGGCTGGTTGCGGGCACGGTCGCGGTCACTCTGGTCGCGACGCGCCTGGTCGCTACAACGATTTTGGCGATGATCTATGTCTTTAGTGCTGGGTGCGCTGTCGTGAACGAAGTGTCCTACCTCGTCCGCGGCATGTTGTAGGCCTTCGAAGACCAGTTCACCGAGCTTTGGGTGCTCATCTTACGAGCGCCCGGGTCAGTGACAAGAATGAGTAGCTTCATGACAGGGCTATTACCCCCCTGCGGCCTGTGAAGTGTAGCATCTTTACAGCCGATCCTTCTCTTCAGGGCTGCAGTGTATTGTCGCAGTTGCGTACAGTTGTTCCGCTTATAGCGCGGGAGCTGCCCTCACGGCAAGTTTCTGTTGCGCCTTCTGTAGTTTATTAGCTGCCTTACCTGCATATTTTGCTGTCTTCGCAGTCTGCTCAACCACGAGCTTGGTAGCCGAAGGTTGAGAATCGCGCCTTTGAGGAAGGTCGCGAAATCTACGGCTCCCAGATCAGTATTGGTGACTGCCTGCAGATGTATACATAAATCGGTAGAGTGGAGCATGATTACCCGATATTTGCATAAGACGCCAGCGGTACGATGTACAGGCCGGCGGAGGGTCACGACCGACCGCGTCCCAAAGGACAGGTCCAAAGAACATGCGACAAATTTGTCCATGTACTGCTTCGTCTTGGTATGACTCAATGCCAGTGCAGTCACGCGTGGTCATGCGTACCATCAAAGCTTGTAGTGTAGGTTGGAGGAGTTGGCCCTTGAGACCTGCAAACTGCTCTATGCCTTGATCTAAGATCGGGACGAAAATAATGATCTAACGGAATAAAAGGGGTATAAGAATTATTATACACTAGATGGATACTATGTAGGCAGTGCAAAGTACACTAGTAAAGGACAATGTAAGAAGATATGCTGAATTTTAAAAAGTGTGTGTGCGCACCAGTAAGTTGTGATGAGATAGGACTGGTTTGAGTACTGCACAATGTAAGAAGCGTAAGCTAAATATAGAACTATAAATATTTTCTCCTTTAAAATATAGGTCACGATGCTGTGTCGTGTATATATAGATGAAAACTGAAATTTGAAATAATAATTGACATGAGGTATTGATTAGTAGGTTCAGTGATAGTGTGTCATCACTTTTTATCAAGTCCATCCTGCTGGTGCAGCGACTTGAGAATAGTTCCGTACTCCTGGGCTGGGTCACCTTATAATTGTTGTAGATAAATAGTACAAAATTGAAAATACACGGCATCTGCAGTGAGCACGACTACCTTTTCACCACTACCCTTTATACTGGCGCGTAGTAGAACTGTATCACCACGTTTACTAATTCATCAATTTCTTGATAGTATGTCGCGCACACAGGCAGTAGGCCCTAAAGAGCGGAAGAGGGGCTCGGGTAGGAAACGAGTCAATGCCGGCAGAAAACGAGTAGTTCAAACTCTGACACGTGTGCCAGGACAACTAACTTTAGGCTTTACAAAGAAGCCGTTAGAAGGAGAGTCAGTGGCAGACGTGGATCCAATAGATGAAGTTGCGCAACAGAGTCAAATAAATACTGTGCAGTTAGATGTGATTTCTGTACTGACTGCAGAATCACGAAATGCATTGGATAAGGTACCAATGCAAGGCGACTTAACAATCGTCGCTGAGAGTAGTAGCGTTGTTATTACTTCCTTTGAGCGGATGAACGTTTTGCTACCACAAGATGTCGGTGTACATGCTTCACAAATTCTCAGAGAACAATCGAAGACTCCTGACGGACCCAGCAATACTTCTCGCAACATTATAATAGATTATATAGGTGGAATCTATCAGAAGATTTCCAAGGCGTGCAAGGTATCGGATGCTGAGATATTGGGATTTTTGAGAGGATTAATGTGGTTACGTGCACCAAACCCCACGTTGCTATTGCGTACTGAAAAAAGTGAAGGACTGGTACCAGATTCATATTACACACCTGATATATCTATATGGTTGCCAGATATATACTACAACCTTAAACTGACGTGTCCAGAATGTAAGTCAATTAAGACTGAGTCGAACGGTTGGCCCAATAACCCTTGAGCCCGACGTGTGTACGGGTGGGATAGACACTACTATATAATGTCCAGAAGGCATGTGTGTAACGACCCTGAAGTACCTGCAGTTCTACCTGGACACGCACAGGTGGACTTTCCAGCATTTCTCACAGCTTGTAGTGCTCTGGATGCGAACTTGGCACAAGGTCTGCAAACACAGTACTATGAAGGTGGGACGGTAAACAACCTTAGAGAAACTGTGAAAGCCCGCTACCTTAATAAGTATACCGAGAAAACTTTTACTTGGTATTCGCTCTTAAATACACAAGGAAAACCTAAGCGAGAATGTGCTAGATGGACCTGACTACGCTAAGAAGGCAAAGTCATTTTCTTTGTTTGCTGATCTAAAAGGGTACGGGGGTACATTCTTCAGCACGAAATACTTGAGTGAGGTCTTGAACAGCCTTGCACAGAATGATCGAGGGTACTTCGGCCTCCGTAAGCAGAATCACTCTGGAAAGATTCTGAAAATTGACCCTAGTTTTAAATTATCAAAGCGTATACATGACGGCAAAATGCGACGGTACTATGGCTCTTTATTTTCAATCGTAAATGAGCACGAGACTTTTCTGTACAACGAAAGCCGTAGTGGAGATTGAGGTGCCTATCAAACTATTAGCAAACCGTTGTGTCCGATTGGGCGTCAAGTCCTGGAATATATATACAGACAACGAGAGAGATGAAGTAATGCTTAAGCGCGCCGTTCCAGAATTACTCAACAATGAGATTCCACCTCTTGTTACATCGAGGAATAGTAGTGCTTTACCTCTAGCTATACTACCCGCAGCCTATAACAGAATTACGATCAAAAGTGTTAGCGAACTGAACTACGGATTAACCACCTTAGTGAACTCTAATACGTTTTCGGACTTTCCACACGTGTATGCCTTTGATTGTGAATGGGAAGTGAAACACCAAGGCTCTCAAGTGAATAAGATAGACCTCCTCCAAATTGGTGCTGATAAAGTGGCGTTATTGGTACGATTACAATATCTGATGACAGATAATAATGGACTCTTGCCGGCACCGCTACGCAGCTTTCTACAACAGGATAATGCAACGTAAGTAGGATCTAAAGTAGTTTCTGTTGATATAAGATAAATGCGAACGATCTAAAATATCAATATGACAGGCGGGTGCGATCCTGCATGTCTTCTAAAGAACAGAAAGCTAATAGTTAGGGCGAATATGAGTTTACAGAAAATGGTCGAGGTTGTCTTAGAAGAGTTTCTACCCAAAACAGAATCCATAAGATGTGATTCCTGGGGAGCAGACGATTTAGACGAGGATCAGCTAAATTATGCAGCGCAGGACGTTTGTATTCAATTTAGACTCTACTGTCTTGGTAAAACGGCATCCCTTCGTAATCTCAAAGCAACAGATACTATAGTATTTGTTTGTCTGTACACTCGTTCTAGGAGTGAAATTGTGGCGGAAGGGATACTCTGTGACAGTGAAGAGGATTTAACTAACTGAAAGTTGATCAATGAGAAAGGCACGCAACAAAGCTGGAATGTACGTCGCTTTAGTGATGGTGTAGTAGTAGAGTTTACATTTAATCGACGAATTGTAAAAGTTATGAAGGTACTTATACAACGATGCTTATGATTAAGATTGAATGAATGTATACACATATCTTTTATTTAATAAAAGAAGTCAACTGTTCACATGTCTTCATTGCAAACGCCACCATATGGCTTTTTGCACGTTTTGTTGTCGGTGCACTTCGAATGTCTTTTGCGTTGCGTACACATTTCGGGTTTCTCTATCCGACCAGATCTTATCCTAGGGATTTGTGATGTTTTATTTATATACCATCCTACAGCAAGATAATACTACTGCACTGTCGGTATAGAAATTTGTGATGCTTGCCTATTTGGTGGTACGACCGTTTGAGATTGTTGGGGTTGCATACACCAGACAGCTGGGGGTAGAGCAGAATTTTTGTGTTGTGATTATACAGATGATCCAGGGTCTGGAGACGGAGAGTCATCGGATTCAGGGTCTGTATTGGGAAACTCGTCATGGAAAAAACCCACTCAAGTGCGAATCTCTCATCTAGGTAAACTCCTAGGCTGAAGGACTCGCATTGAGTCTTTATATGTGTTTAGTATTTTCTACACTAGAATCAATATTTCCTTAAGTGTTTCTCTCGCACGCGGGAGTACCGGTATCATCTACCGGTATTCCCGCTATATTTCTGATGACTCTAATATCAGGAATATTTGAATCCTAATTCCAAAACTCAGTATTTAATGATTCCGAGGTATTGGGATTTAGATTTTCTTTTCAATAATCTGGTCCTTGGATGCTACAGCCCTCTAACTTTATGCTTAAATAGAATGTGAAATCTTACAGTGCATAGATCATCTAGAGGTTGGTGTTTTGTACAGTGATAAATTTGTTCCTTAGGGGGCATAAGATGAAAAACGTGCCCCAAAATCCATTCTAACATATAACTTATTAAATTTATTTATACTAACTAACATGAGTACTCTACCACGCTCATTGGAATCAGTCTTGAGTGGTGCTCTTGGTTGATCGATCCATCACCTCGGATGGACGGCCTGTGGTTGACTATCGAGAAGAACTGAGTCTTCTCGGTTAGTTGTACACGATTGTTGGAAGTAATTGTTTCCGGAGCATTGGCTTTTTTTACGAGTCCAATTAGCCCATCACTGACCGAGATAGGATATTCGGGGGTTTTAGTTCCATCAAGGTTACAGACAATACCCGTTGCCCACGATGTATACTATTTTTTCTGGTCCGCCATACGGTGCTGTCATCTTGTTTATTTCACCTTGATAACGGACCATGACAATGTCCCCTTCCTGGAAGCATACATACTCCTTTTTGTATTTTCGGTCGTATGCTGCACGCATCTTCTCTTGATATTACGCAGCATTGCTGTCTAGTTGTGGCCTAATGGCTACTTCTAGATGCTATAGTCGCTCTTCCAAGATACTGGTGTACTGGGTGCGCTTACTGGTGTGTTGTAGTTCGTGAGATGATTCTGTCTGCGACCAGAAGTACGCATTAAATCTTGGTGACTTGTGCCTTCTTGATGTTCGCAGATTGTGGCCCATCTGTACGAAGAGAAGTTGTGAACACCAGTTACCTCGATTTTGTTTAACGAATTTCCGTAACAATGGTACGAGGTCTCTACGTGATAGTTCGTTCGCGCCTAAGACTTTAGGTTGGTATGGCCGAGAGACTAGGTGTTGTGTCGGCGCTTGTTCAACGACTTTTGAAAGTATTCCATTAACATATTCAGTGCCTTGGTCAGTCTTTATGATTTGTGGAAACCCATGTTTGCACAAGATTGGTACAAGCGTACGTGCTATAGTAACCGCTGATTTGTCCATCATTGATCGTAGTATGACATATGATGAATGCAGATCCAGCCATACTAACACATGTGTGTGTCCTCTGTTTGAGTCCAGTAGTGGCCCAATGGTGTCTTCTTGGTCACTGTCGCCTGAAAATGCGGCTGTGATTGATTGTAAAGGATGGAATCCCTTTTTGTGCATCTTATTTTGAAACACGGTACGCATCCTTCGATGAACTTGTGTACATGTTGTTAGATTGGGGGCCAATCATGTCCATCTGTTTGCAACCTGTTTACTGTTTGCTCGGGAGTGTAATGTCTCAAGTTGTGGGCTTGCTCGATGATGTTGATCATGTCTCGTATTCTGTTGCTTGCGGTGTGTCTCCAGAGTGAACTACTTGTAATGCTACAACATGTATGGCAGGTTGTTCCGCGTTGGATCAACGTATGGAGACTTTACTCCCACCATTGATACAAATGTGTCGTCCCATAGGGTCTTGCCACACGCTTTGGTATCTTCTTTTAGTAACGTATTGTGTGTGTTTTTCACTAGCATCAGGTCTTCTAGTAAAGACAAAAATTTGGAAACCATGATGCATTGTGGTAGTAAGGTACACATGTCGTGAAGCTGGTTGCATCTTCAATGACTTTGTCAAGGACCTCAAGTATGAGTTCCCATGGTACGTTCGCCCATGCATTCACTTCCTGCGCCCACTTCTGTAGGAGCGTATTCTGGTTTTTTTTGGTATAGTATTTATCTGTGTGTGCATTATGTACTGATCTAAACAGATCTACTGTGAATTTCCCAAACCGTCTTTCAGCTTCTTTGTAGAATCTGGGGTGTAACATCCAGTCTATAGCTGATATGGTTATGGGCATGTTAGTTTCCAAGGTGGTGTACTCTTGGCTGTTGTGTGTCATTTTGTTCGCGTCTTATAATACCTCTGACGTTTTAGTATTGATAGTATAGTATATGTCTTCGTGTAGACGCGACAACATATTTGCCACTTGCTTCGTCTACTAGGAAGTGGTGGAACCTTTCATGAGATCCAGCTTTGAGAAGAATTGTGCTCCTTGTAGGTTGTGTAGTACTTCCTTTATTTTTGGTAGCACGAATTTATCTTATTCATATTGGTAAGTGATCTCACGTAAGTCTAAACATGTTCTACTTTCTTGAGTAGACCTGTTTGGTCATGTTCACCTGTTGATAACAATCGTAGGTTCACCGTTGTCGTTGTGGTTTGTTTGTATGTGTGACCATCTGTAAGTCACCTTTGTATGTTTTCATCTGTTTGCGGAATATACTTGTGAGGTACAAAGTTGATTTCGGCGTGCCTCATTTGTCTGACGTTAATTTCATTTGCCAGTACTGTGACTGTGGAGCCCAGTAGGTTGCAATGTACGTCAGGAGGTATGTTCGCATTGGTTTTTAAGAGGTCTGCAAGTGACTCTCTGAAACATACTTGTTCATACTCAGGATCTTATTCGTGTGGCGTGAGAAGTGATTCCCATTTTTCATCTATTGATATAAGTGGATTGATTAATCCTGCTAAGTATATACTTATGTATGGTAGATTGTCCATGCCGAGAAGTATTGGTGCCTTCTTGTCTGGTAGGTCCAACACTTCAAAATACTGAGAGGTTTTTCTTCCTCAAAAATTAATGTCACATACTTGGGTTGACCCTGTTCTTTGTATTTTGCCATCTGTTTGTGCTAGTTGGATGTAGCCCGGTTGCGCTCTGATAGATATATACAGTGTAGTTACTATACTCTTGACCATACATGAACGTTGTGCGCCAGAGTCTACCAAAGCACTGCATGTGTTGCCATTGATTTATACGTCAATATGTAGTCGTTGGTCTCGTGGTGAGGGTAGTAAGAATAAATTTGTTAATTTATATCATTTACATTTATTAACAACGTTTCTTCATCTGTATTTACATTAAGCCTGTCAGCCAGGTCAATCATGTTTGCTTCCGCCCACCAGTTATTTCAGTGCTCATCACCATCTGTGATGTCTTCTACCTTGCCGGAGTAATAAACAATCTTGCTATATGCACATCATTCTTGACACACTCCTCAGCCTAGTTGTTCTGATTCGATGCCTTCATGGGTCATTGACTGAAACGATATGGGGCTGGCATCACCATACAATAAGGACATGTACGCTCCTCGCGTACCCCTTTTTTCTTTTGGGTTTGCCCTATTGGTTCAGGTTGCATAGGTGCGCCATTGCCCGGTTTGTGTCATTTAGTTGCAGTGGTTGTGCCAGTCTGAGACTGGTTGTGGATGGTTGAGAGACTACAGGTCCCAGGCCAGATCTTACAGCAAGAAAGCATCTTGATTTATGGAAGTCATCAGAGTCAGCTCATTCCCGAGAGCTAATCAAGTTGCTCAAATTACTCTCATGAGTTGAGTTATCACTTAACCGACTTCCGAGAGCAGATTGAGTTTCTCAACCGATTCGTTTAAGCCTGTCAACCGCAACATTCTAATAATAGCTGCGGTTCTATGTGAGTCACAACCTATGCGGAAAGGTATCATGTGATCAGCGTGAGATTTAGTTGCAGAGAAGTTGAAATAGAAAAGCATCGAAGTGTTAAAAGTGTTCTGCATATAGTTTCTCATACTGACCATATGTGTTTTTAACCCTGGCCAGCCCAAGCGGCTGAACACTAGCAAACACACCTTGGGTATAAAACCAAAGTTGAGGTCAGAAATAAATAGATACATTTGCACTTTATTTTAAGTCTACTACATTGTACTCTAACAGGTTGTCTGCGAGCTGTATCGCTTGCGCTCTCTATACAACAGATCTGTCTGTACTTTGGCTGCACACACACGTGCCATAACAAAATAAATAAGTCAAAGAGATCAAGGGAACAATTGGTTCAGTATTGTCTGTAACCTTGATGGAACTAAAACCCCCGAATATCCTATCTCGGTCAGTGGCAATGGGCAAATTGGACTCGTAAAAAGAAGCCAATGCTCCGGAAACAATTACTTCCAACAATCATGTACAACTAACCGAGAAGACTCAGTTATTCTCGATAGTCGACCACAGGCCGTCCATCCGAGGTGATGGATCGATCAACCGAGAGCACCACTCAAGACTGACTCCAATGAGCGTGGTAGAGTACCCCTGTTAGTTAGTATAAATAAATTTAATAAGTTATATGTTATGTGGTCAGAATACAAGTACTTATATTTATTTGATTATTTTAGGTTTATTACAAGTTTTACAGTTTATCAGAATAATCTGATAAACTGGGTTTTAGGGTTTTGCTGGTTTTACAGCACATGACTAATGACTCATTTAAGAGTCAGTCATTTTAGGATTACTGTTTATAATTACTAATAAATGAACAACGTCCCCCTCCCTGAGGAGGGAGAACGTTGAGATACAGTTATCTCGCGTATACTTACTACATTTTTAACTTACCATAGAAGTTGTTAGTTTATTAGTAATTACAGAGAAAGCTACAGAATATGAATTAGTCAGTAGCTGGCACATATTTTTTTGTTATAAGTATAACAATTGAAAGACAATGCGAACAGAGAATGTCGCATCAAATTGAACGATTTAGATTATCCGAACGGTTTAGATTGAATTGAACGATTTAGATTGGATTAACGACGTGTGGACGACGAGGATGAAGAAAGAATCTACTAATACGAGTGAACCCGAAGAGCGAACATTCCAATCAAGCAGAACATTAACCAGGGTCAACAAGGAAAGTCTCACGACGATCAAATGACGAAATCAGACAATCAGTCAGAATCCACAGATAAGTAGTCATGTGTGAGTACAGGTAGGAAGGTTGTTTTCAGTGTGAGACAAGTACAAATCGTATTGCAAGCTAATGAGCTTAAATTGTATTTAAGAAGTTGTTAGAAGAAAGTTCTTTAGGATCCACAGTAGTGTAGTAGAGATGGGAGATGTACATGGTTAGTACCGACTCGGTTAGTACGATGACGCAAAGAATCAGCGGCATACTAGATTATTTTACAAAAGTTTTCAGAATGGGATATTAGGAAGCATACAGAGACACAAGTAAGCACCTGTGAGTTATTAGGAGCATATAAGGGTGGGGGCGCACATAACACGAACGATGCAAGTAAATACAAGGTTAAATTGTGAAAATGATATGCGAACACACTCAAATCACTAGAATTTCCAGATAAATCAGGTCAACGGAGAGGATCAACAGTATGCACAGAAGGTGTGGTTGACGGCAGCTTAGTTTAGGAGTGCAATAACGAGCAATCGTTCTTAGATCGAGAAGCATATTCCAACAACCGCAACAGCACATGACAAGGACATCACGGGTAAGAAGAGTAAAAGAGGAGCGATGAGGAAGTTCCCAACAGGGTCCTGCGAATAGGCCGTCATTAGGCCGGAGCAAGAGCTGGCGAGGAGTAGAACAAGAAGTGGCTCCGACTAATGAGGCACTCAACCATATGTTATTGTGGGATGAAGAGTAAGACAGCTGGTAGTGTCAGAGTAGATAGACTATCCACACTACTGATTTTAGTGTAGGAAATGAAACAGTCACGAGGGAACCCACGAGTTCCTCGGAGATCGATGTCGAGACGTTATGTGTTTGAAGGATGAAATTTAATAGAAAATGGATATTTATATTCAGTACTCTATCAGTTCATTCGCACACATTTCTAGTTCTCCATTGACAAACAACTCACCAACCATGTCCTACCCCCGCCAAAGTCGTAGACAGCAACTCTTGAATCCTGAGCGCCGCAAGGAAGATGATATCGACCGACGTGGAACTAAACGTCGTCAGTCCCATACGGAACGCTCCGCTCCGCACACAGGTCAGGCTCTGGAGGGGCAACAACAGACACAACTTGGGGCTCCACACATTATTTCCGCGGACGACAAGCAGTCACCAACAGCAAACAAAAAATGGACCTGCACAATCTGACGAGGATGTCATATTCGAGGGTGAGACCAAGGAAGTACCCGACCTGCGTGCGGACAGTAGTCAGACTTTTATTGGTGAACAGGTAGCCAGTGAAGGGCTGTCCCCTCGTTCGTCTCTGGATACTCCAGGGGCCTTATTTCCCAGTAATGACCCACCACGCCTCCCACCTAACAAGCGGAAGCGTCATCGGAACCGTACCAACAACAAGGAAACGGCACGGGAACAATCGTCAGCTCAGAAACTCACGGAGCTGATGACACAACAGCAGTCTCTCTTTGAAAAATACGAACAGAGGTTACAGCGCATAAACGCCGGACGAACTACAATAGGGCCGGCCGCTAAGGAGAGTTCTTCTGACGCACACGAACGGGTACAGGCAGTACCAGAGGACGAAGACAACCCTACCTTCCGAATTCAAGGCTGTGAGCGTCCGTTTTATGGACTCGGGTACAAATCACCAGGGTCAGAGGACAGTTCAACCGAGGAGGATGATACTCTGTCTGCCAGTGAGAACACACCAACTTTTCAAGAGTTCGCACATGAACAAGTATTAGCCAGACAGAATCCTCAAGGTAAGGAGGCGGTGAAGAATAGACAGGACCGATTAAGTACGAACCTGCGCCAACAACAGCAACGTCAGTGTGGGCGAGAAAGAAGCGCCCAGTGAATATGTACAGACACCTAAACGACAAGAGAAGGAGACAACAGTGCCTCCGCCCACACCGGCTAGTATCGAGAAAAGGCGACAGGCGCTACACGCACGGATACTACATTTAAGTGACGAGCTATGCCAAGCAATCGAGGAGAATAACACGAATCGAGCTGAAGCTCTTCGGGGCGTGATTGAGACACTTCGAGCTACATTAGAGTCCCGACCGGTAGAGAAGCGTCCCGTACCTTCACCACGTACGTGGCCTGATTGGCCGTCGAACAGATACTACCTACATGATATTATGGAACGGGACACAAGAGGGGCTCTCCTCGAGGCGTTCAAGAACGCACAAATCGCAGGGCTGGACGAGAGTTGAAACCTTACATGGTTTCATAAGGTACTATCTTACTTCAAGGCGGAGAAGTCAACGCTGGACTACATCCGCGACAACTCTGAACGGTTGAAGACATGCACACCTCAGCTACAGATCGAACAGATCTGTTCACACGAAACACAAGCCACTGTCGATCCCGCGTTTCGCAAGTTAGCCAAGGGCCAAAGTCGGAACATGCACACTCCTCTTATGGAACAAATGGCACAGCTCATGGAGAACCACAGGAGGGCAGGTGAACGGTGCCAGACAGATGCCGACTTCCAACAGAATTTAGTGAACCACTGCATTGTACAACTGTTAGAGGAAGCTCTCAACGGCCGTACGTATGAACGTACTCTACAGTTGCATCCCAAATGGCAACTGATGGAGACACACGAGCTTATACAGCTGTTGAGCCCTGACATTCAGGAGGCACAGCAACGTACGACAGCACGTTTCCAGGGTCGCAACAACCGCGAGGGCCCGACGACCAATGGAAGTCGCGACCACACCAATAGCCGCCCCAACCTACAGACGAGTAGACGACAAACGCAGAATTGGACTCAACGGCCCCAACCTACGGTACCAACGACTTCTGCGGGGTGCCAGGCACAGGCGCCACCAGGTGGTAGGCACATCCACGGTGTCATCATTTCAGGGCGTCGCAAGCGGTGAGCGCGGAGGGTCGGGCAAGGCTATACGACAACAACCGTCCTTTGAGGGACGTACAATCGGTACACAGACCGTCCACAACGTCAACCGCAGGACAGGGGCAGAATACATCCCAGACTAGAGACGTAGTCACAATACGTCCGACGCCTCAAGTACAGGTGAATGCGATTACACAGGACGAAGACTTGGCTCCACCATCGGAAGCTATAGAGATTCATATCAACACGATCCTTTACGAAGACTTCGAGCACATGACGTCAACACCAAACCACACCTATGAGACGTGGGAGTCGGTAGCCGATCATGCAGGAGAGGTGAGGGTGTCTGAGTCGGATAGGAGCTTCATATTTGTTACCACGATTGGAGCAGTGATGGCAATACAAGACCCATTGCTGACGTCAGACAGCCGAGTCTATATTCAAGTACAAATCAACGGACGTACGTTCAAAGCCTTGATAGACACGGGAGCAAATAGAAGTTGTATCTCACAGACATCCGCAGACTTCCTTGGCCGACCAATAACTCCGGCACCACCTGGGTCATTTATATATTTAGCTGACAAGGCGGTGCGAACTCCTCGACTGGGGACGACGGAAGTGGTACCTATAAGGTACGGTACCAGAATTATAGACGGTTCATTAGAATTGATGAACTTGCCGACGTGTATAGATGTTATAGTGGGGCAAGATATGTTGAAAGGCTTGGGCCTATACATAGGCGGTATCCAATCGCCACTTGCACCAATAGACCCCACAGAACTAGATGAGCTCCTCGAACCCATACCACGCCGACAAGCACCTAACACGACGGAACCCGTCGATGTACGCGAACGGTTGGCACAGGATTTGGAAGCCAATGCGAAAATTGCCGACAACGCGCGCTGTCGTCTGGAAGGGGAGTAGGGTAACCATCCCAGTAACCCATGAACAAGCGTTGCAGATGCGGCGATCGACGCGTAACTTCGTATCCGATCGATGGCTCCCTATGTGGATGAACAAGTGAAGAAGTGGTTGACGGATTTAGTGATCACGAAACGAACGACACCAACGACTGTTAATCTTCCTCTCCTTGCGGTACCGACATTCGATGCGGAAGGCAACGTCAAGAAGGTACGCGTGTGTTTAGACATGCGTGCCGTTAACGCGCTTATTCCTGGTGACCAGTTCCTGATCCCCAAGGTCAACGAACTCATATCTCGCCTCAAGAGTAAGAAGTACTACACGACGCTGGACATATCGGCTGCATACCACAGGCTGCCCATCCATCCAGACTCACAATACTTATTTAGTTTTACACACGAACGTTATCAGTACTCGTTCACATCAGAACCGTTCGTTCTTCATGTACTCACGCAGCAGTTCCAACGTACCTTGAGTACAATACTTGATGGCTTACCGGTTCACCACTATATCGATGACATAGTTATCGCCAGTGACGGTTATGACGAACACGTTAGGACGGTGCAGAAGGTGATACAACGCTTAACATACCACAGTTTTAAGCTTAACCCTACCAAGTGCCACTTCGCTATCTCCGAAGTCATGATCCTAGGGAAGAAAGTATCGGCACAAGGCATTGACATTGACCATGAAAAGCAGGCCAAGCTGATCGACTGGCTCACACCATTACGGTACAAAGATATAGCCTCGGCGTTGGGTTTAGCAAATTACCTCCACGAACATCTGCCTAATTTCGCGAACACGGTTGCACCCTTGCGCGAATTTTGCAAACTCAAACCAAAGGAGTTGATAGGTGATCGTTGGGAGGAGAGACATGCACAGGCGTGGCAGGCAATGAAGGACGCAGTGGTGAATGCTGTGGCGTTACACTTTCCGGTCGACGGCATTCCTCTGAACTTGGAAACCGACGCTAGCGATAACGGTTTAGGGGAGCGCTATTCCAATGGGTCAACGGTAAGAAACATTACTTAATGTTCTTTAGTAAGACTCTGAACCATGCGCAACAGAACTACGCCACACCTATGAAGAGCTACTGGCATTGGTATATGGACTGACACATTTCAGGGAATACTTGGATGGGCAACGGTTTGCGGTCTTCACGGACCACAAGGCCCTTGTGTATATGAACACACAGCTCAAGCTTAATCTGATGCTTCAGAGATGGCATCATATCATCGCGCCATTCAACTTTACCATATCGCATATACCAGGAGAGACAAATGTGCTACCGGACATGTTAAGTAGAGTACACGAGGGGACAGCGGAGCAGGACGAACTCGAAATAATGTATACAGACGGCTGGCAGTTATTCCCTAGTTACTTTGAACAAGCGCAACAACACTTTGGACCGAATGACATAGATGTATTTGCGGACCCAACCAACGCTCAGCTTCCTCGGTTCTGGACGAAGGATGATGGGGAAGGAGCGTTTGCCCACGACTGGTCGATAGTCGATGGATGGATGAACCCGCCTTGGGAACAGATACACAGGATGTTACGCAAGATACGAGCCGACGGCGCACGGGCCACAGTATGTCTACCATGGGTACCAAGTGCACCATGATTCGACCTGTTCAAGCAGTTATTGCAGACAGAACCGGTGCTGGTACCACGGACACCACACACGTTCCTCAAGTACGCTAAGTACGCATGTGGGAAGACACCATGGGGTCATACCGTAGTAGCACGGGTGGGTCCTCCCAATGGATTCAAACTGGACCCGCTGTTTTCACAGCGACTTGGTTATGCAGAACCAAAGCATACAAAATATGTCATGTGCTTAGACACAGCGCGAGAAATCTCAGTGGCACTGGCAGATGCAGAGGATCAACCGGCGTTTGCACAAGCGAGTCCGGCGGAGAAACAGCGTCGTACGCAATTAGGCCAGGGGCACTTGAGTTAGCCACAGAGGTTAAGCGGCAATGTGGCACATGTTTGGGACAGGACACACTTCGTAAAGGTTTCCACCCGATGATTAGCATCGATGCACGCTACCCGTGGGACCATATTCAAGTGGACCACATCCCGATGCCACTGGAGTCCAGACGCAAGAACAATTATATTCTTCACGTCTTAGACATCGCCACAGGCTATTTTATCCTTCGAGCCACACCGGACAAGACAAAGGAAACCACGACACAGACACTCATAGAGATTTTTGGCGAACATGGCTTCCCCCGTAAAAAACAAAACAGACATGGGGAAGGAGTTCACCAACAAGTCAGTGGAGCTTCTGGTCCAGGAAGTGGGGATGCTACATAAGTTGTCTCCACCATATCGACCCCAAGTGCTGGGCGCGGCAGAACGACGTCACAAGGAGATTACACGTTCTATCGACAATGCTGTGAGGCAGTTCCCCTTCGATGGGACGAACGCCTTCCGTTTACGATGCTATACCAGAACCTTCGGATATCCCGTCGCCATAAGAGTGCACCGTTTAGCGTGTACTTTGGCCGCCGCCGCCATGTTCCGTTCGCCGATTTCACGGACGAGTTACCGGATTCTCAGCCGATGACGAATGACACCTGGGCACAACGATTAGACCAGTTACAGGACACTATATTGCCGACCCTCTACCACATTACCAAGAAGTATACAGGCAAGCTTACGACGACATTTGACCGCCTGCATGCTCACGACTTGGTACATTTCGACAAAGGAGATGTGGTCATGGTACGATCAGAAGGCCGAACAACGAAGGCTATGCGGCCATTGTTTGGACCATATGTAGTCAAAGCTAGACACGGCCAACGCTACGAGTTAGCGAACAAGGATGGTTCCGCCCCACCAGAATTCAAGAACAAACCGGTACGGGTGGAACTCCTCCGTTTAGTACATAGACGCACAGACCCACCAATTAACGAAGACTTATGGACCGAAGGAGGGGTGGAGTTTCGCCATATTATCACACACCGTACGAATGATGAGACGGGGAAGTTGGAATACCTGGTGAGATGGCGAGAAGGCGAACCAACGTGAGAAATAGCAGAAGCTTTTGATGATGCCAACGATATCGCGGCCTACCACAAAGCTTCGCAGACACGGACACGTAAGCGCCAACGTGCACAGTTCTAATACTTTATCTTCAATATAACTTTGTTCTCGGATATCGAGCTCTTGAGTATAAAAAGCAGCGACTCTAGCTCCCGAGTATAAACCAGCAACTCTAGCTCCCGAGTATAAACCAACCACTCGAGCTCTTGAGTATAAAAAAAAGCGACTCTAGCTCCCGAGTATAAACCAGCCACTCGAGCTCGCGAGAATAAACGGTTAGCACTCGAGCTCGCGAGGGAAAATCGTCAGCGGCTCAAGCTCGCGAGCTTAAATGAGCCACTCTTGCTTCGGAGTATAACACAGCGAAATCAATCAAACAACTCCTTGGGCATTGTTTTGAAACAGCGGGTTAATGGTTTGCACGGTTTCTGCCACTGGCAGTTTTTTCTCCGACACAAATACAGTCCTATATTGTACTTGCCAAACTCCTATATGCTGACACAGATGAACAGTAGCTTCAAGAATTCAAACACGACGGGTCGCTCGAGACGTACACATCGGGTCCTCTAGCTCTCTGAGGTAAAATGCCAGCACAATGCTCTAGCTCTCTGAGGATAAATGCCAGCACAATGCTCTAGCTCTCGAGGATAAATGCCAGCACAATGCTCTAGCTCTCGAGGATAAATGCCAGCACAATGCTCTAGCTCTCGAGGATAATGCCAGCACATAAGGTACTATGCTATTCTTATCATCTCTGAAACTGGCACACTGCTTTGTTCAGTGCTTCAGTTTGGGAGGGTTGTGGTCAGAATACAAGTACTTATATTTATTTGATTATTTTAGGTTTATTACAAGTTTTACAGTTTATCAGAATAATCTGATAAACTGGGTTTTAGGTTTTGCTGGTTTTACAGCACATGACTAATGACTCATTTAAGAGTCAGTCATTTTAGGATTACTGTTTATAATTACTAATAAATGAACAACGTCCCCTCCCTGAGGAGGGAGAACGTTGAAATACAGTTATCTCGCGTATACTTACTACAGTTAGATTGGATAATGGGGCATGTTTTTCATCTTATGCCCCTGGCCGTGTTCTACTTTCCACTCAAATCACTTACTGAAGAAGACGTCAGGCGATACATTAATCCCCCCGAGATCGGCGGTTTCCAACCAGATGTCGTGTGGGGAGATTTCAACTTCAAAGCCCGGAAGTATGGCCATGCATCTACAAATCACGGACTACGTATGGAAACGATTGAGACTACTCTGCGTAATACGTGGCTTTAAGACTACCTCTATGCTGGCGGCTCAACTGGTACAGAACATGTGTATCATCGACCTACCACCCCCCCTCCTCCCTCCAAACTTATAAGCTGACGGACTACGGTCGCTGTGGTACATTCACCTTTGGACTCGATCTCCAGATATTTCCCACGAATCAAATCCATCGGCCCCAACAAATGCCAGTAATGCCGCCGCCTCCTGGACCAACGTCTCCATTCTCATGGATATAACCGATATCGCCATCGACTGTATCACCTTTGCAACGAATCTCGCGCGCTATATTCAAAGCCGAAATCCGGGCGCATCAGAACCTACTACGGTCGTATCTCACTTTATATGGACCAGCGGAAGGGCTGCTGCATTTCAAGCTCGACCGCATGCTTGCGCTATGCCACTAACCCACAAATCTTTGGAGGTTCTATTATGACTTAATATACAGACCCTGGGTTTCGGCTGCCAAACACTCGTTCCGCCCACGTCTGACCGCCCAAAGCAACGCTCAAATGTTCAAAGAAATTGCGTACCAACGACGGTCTCTCGCAAACCCTGCATACCGGGTACCGATGATATACAGGCGCTACCTCGCTGGCTACTTTGAGGCCCCCTTCAACTCTACAAACCCGTATGTGGTTCCACCGGATACCGAACCCTCTCCTGATGTCACTATCACCATACGCCCCGACGATGTAATGGACAATACATTGCAATACTACGCTATCCCAATAAGGGACTTGGCTGACGGAATCCACAACAACATCCTTCTCCTGGAGGCCGCAGTGGAATAATCTACCGAACACCGGACATTAGGACGCCCCGACGCCAATAGCCCACTGATTAGACTCCTTGCCGAAGCATTCACTGAGCTACTGAAGGCTCGTGCCTTCCCTGCAGCCCTGAACTGCAGCCTCTTGACAGCGCACCCAAAGAAAGCCAATGCAGATATCACCTCCCGCGCCGACTTCCGCCCCATCAGCGCTTACAGAAATAGTCAGACGCATCTTTGAAAAAAATTGCTGATTAATCTGATTACAGCGCCACCCCGGCTCTGCTACCCATGCTACCCAAGCTGGCTTCAAATCACGGTACTCCTGTCATTCCCAAGCACTTGATCCATGCCGCCGAGATACAGTCAGAAGAGGAGGAACGACGTCTGTCTGGACATAACCAAGGCATACGACAAGGTCGCTCTCCCGCTTATGGTGATGTACTTCTGCGCCACGCTGGAATGCCCTGAAAACTGGATCAACTGCCTCCGCGCTGCTGTTTGGGAGGGTCCCGTAGAGTGACATACCGCTTGTTTTTGTCTATATTCATTAACAATGGCATCTAGAGGCTCAATCGTCTTGCTTCGCTCTTTATTATCTACATGGATTCCTTAGCTGTCACGCTAGCACAATTTCGTCCCAAGCTTGGTGCTCTTATTTGTTTGTTGACGACACGCGGATCCAAGCCCCTCGATCGGTTTCGCTCCAGCCCTTCTTAGATGACATTGATGCGTGGGGCCGCAAATCTGGCCTCGAACAGGGTGTCATTAAACCCCGAGTACGATCTAGTTTCTTGCGACACGCGGCGCCAATCCTTCCGTAAAAATGGTGAAACTTATCACGCCGACGCTTGCAGACACACCTTACTAACACACGATACCTCCCCTGAAGATGGTGTGCACACATGCCGAACCTGAAACACTCCAAATATCTGGGGTTCCCACTCTCACGGAATGTACCAGGAATCAACCTCGCCAGAATATGGAATCTCTGGTTTCTTTGTCCTGGATATAGCCTCTTTCCATTAACTTAACTTTCATGGATAGCTGGCGACACCCCTGAAAAATCGACTGATGTTACTTGTTATTCATCCTATTCCACTGGAGAGGTTATGGGCTGAACATTATTGCCTGGGCCCACCTTGGAAGGATCGTTGGACCCCTGTTTGAGCGCTTTAACTCAGCGGTCATCCAAGCAGGAATTAAATCATCACGGGCACTAAATAACCTCGGTTTCCCAAACATCAAACAAACTTACTTCACTTTATGGGTCTCCTCCCGGCGCGACCATTTGACGGACTACCTCGGAGGTTGCCTGGGAATACAACTCGACTCAATGGCCAGCACATGATCCATATACCCCTCTGACGCAACATTGCCTGGGCCAACGACAAAGCATCACTGCGCTTCCCATACAGTATCTATGCTCACCTGAAAAACTGTACATTCGCTCCACATTTGATTCGTACACCAGACCATGTAGCCCTCAAGCCAACGCTGTGATTGATCAGGAAGAACTCAACAAAACGTTGGTCCAACAAGGAGATCGCGGCAATGGCCCGGCGCCAATACTACTAACAACTGGTTATGGTGAATCTCGCCACCTTCAAACTTTAATACAGCTGGACACGAAGCTTTAATCGCTGGCACATGATTCTACAACAATCCGGGTTTCTCAGCATGACTATGAACCCTGACGGATCTGAAATGTTCCATTTGCTCGACTTCCTACTGATGACTAAACTTTCTGTCTGCTTACCGGTAGCCTGTGCAAGTTCACTACCAGCCACTTTGTTGTCATCCTGAACAACTGATTTGGCATCCTGGTACGGTACCAAACTGCCGCCCATTGGCGCCTGACATCCTTCAGCAATTACAGGTGCAAATACTTCCACGATCATCTGACTCTCTAACATTTGATCTTTTTCTCCCACATGCTGAAGAACCACTGTACCCTCACCTGTCCCCGACATGAAACAAATGTTTCCCATACCCTGGCTAATCACGCTGTTGACACTAAATTAGACTTCGGTTCAAACCAAATCATCGCGCTTGTTGGTTCCGCCTATGAACTTCCTGTCAGGCCAGCCAACACATACCAAATTCGGCCGTGGTCTGGTGCGGCATAAAAGGTCCCCATCCTCGCTCTGAGATAATACATTATGACGAAGAGTTGGTCCTTCTCGGTGTGGTCAGAATACAAGTACTTATATTTATTTGATTATTTTAGGTTTATTACAAGTTTTACAGTTTATCAGAATAATCTGATAAACTGGGTTTTAAGTTTTGCTGGTTTTACAGCACATGACTAATGACTCATTTAAGAGTCAGTCATTTTAGGATTACTGTTTATAATTACTAATAAATGAACAACGTCCCCTCCCTGAGGAGGAGAACGTTGAGATACAGTTATCTCGCGTATACTTACTACATTTTTTTAACTTACCATAGAAGTTGTTAGTTTATTAGTAATTACAGAGAAAGCTACAGAATATGAATTAGTCAGTAGCTGGCACATATTTTTGTTATAAGTATAACAATTGAAAGACAATGCGAACAGAGAATGTCGCATCAAATTGAACGATTTAGATTATCCGAACGATTTAGATTGAATTGAACGATTTAGGGTTGGATTAACGACGTGTGGACGACGAGGATGAAGAAAGAATCTACTAATACAGTGAACCCGAAGAGCGAACATTCCAATCAAGCAGAACATTAACCAGGGTCAACAAGGAAAGTCTCACGACGATCAAATGACGAAATCAGACAATCAGTCAGAATCCACAGATAAGTAGTCATGTGTGAGTACAGGTAGGAAGGTTGTTTTCAGTGTGAGACAAAGTACAAATCGAATTGCAAGCTAATGAGCTTAAATTGTATTTAAGAAGTTGTTAGAAGAAAGTTCTTTAGGATCCACAGTAGGGTAGTAGAGATGAGGAGATGTACATGGTTAGTACCGACTCGGTTAGTACGATGACGCAAAGAATCAGCGGCATACTAGATTATTTTACAAAAGAGCAGAATGGGATATTAGAAGCATACAGAGACACAAGTAAGCACCTGTGAGTTATTAGGAGCATATAAGGGTGGGGGCGCACATAACACGAACGATGCAAGTAAATACAAGGTTAAATTGTGAAAATGATATGCGAACACACTCAAATCACTAGAACTTCCAGATAAATCAGGTCAACGGAGAGGATCAACAGTATGCACAGAAGGTGTGGTTGACGGCAGCTTAGTTTAGGAGTGCAATAACGAGCAATCGTTCTTAGATCAAGAAGCATATTCCAACAACCACAACAGCACATGACAAGGACATCACGGGTAAGAAGAGTAAAAGAGGAGCGATGAGGAAGTTCCCAACAGGGTCCTGCGAATAGGCCGTCATTAGGCCGGAGCAAGAGCTGGCGAGGAGTAGAACAAGAAGTGGCTCCGACTAATGAGGCACTCAACCATATGTTATTGTGGGATGAAGAGTAAGACAGCTGGTAGTGTTAGAGTAGATAGACTATCCACACTACTGATGTTAGTGTAGGAAATAAAACAGTCACGAGGGAACCCACGAGTTCCTCGGAGATCGATGTCGAGACGTTATGTGTTTGAAGGATGAAATTTAATAGAAAATGGATATTTATATTCAGTACTCTATCAGTTCATTCGCACACATTTCTGGTTCTCCATTGACAAACAACTCACCAACCATGTCCTACCCCGCCAAAGTCGTAGACAGCAACTCTTGAATCCTGAGCGCCGCAAGGAAGATGATATCGACCGACGTGGAACTAAACGTCGTCAGTCCCATACGGAACGCTCCGCTCCGCACTCAGGTCAGGCACTGGAGGGGCAACAACAGACACATCTTGGGGCTCCACACATTATTTC
>LUCW03000086.1:65000-85000 GCA_001586965.3 Sphaeroforma sirkka | reverse complement strand
GGGTTTTGAAGCAACCCGTTCTAGTTCCACAACGCGTACTGTCCGTGTACACACTACTCATTCGCGAGAATTTACTCAACCGCGTGCGTCTGTACTATTTTTTACATCTGTTTCTATATTTAGGAGAGCCACAGAGAAGGAGAAGCCGTTCTGGCGGCATCCCGTTTTAGTTCCGGGACGCGTACTGCCTGTGTACACACTACTCAATCGCACCCAGAAGGGTGCGCGTCAGGACAGTGTCACTTCACAACTGTCACAGAAAGGAATGTCACTGCAAACTGGTGCCAATTCGACCCCACAGTCGTTCCGAGAAACGGAACACTCTCCCCGCGTCTCACCAAGGACATCACCGTCACCGTTCAGACAAGCGTCACAGGTACTTGATATATATATATATATATATATATATATATATATATATATATATATATATATATATATATATATATATATATATATATATATATATATATATATATATATATATGTATATATATATATATATATATATATATATATATATATATATGTACATATATATATATATGCATACATATACATATATATATGTATATATATATATATATATATCATATGTTATGTAATAATGTGTATATATATAATATGTACATATACATATGTATAATATAATACATATATATGTGTGTGTTATTGCATATATATATGTTGTTTATGTATATTATTATTATAATATATATTATTATATATATATGTATATATGTATATAATATAATATATATATAATATGTATATGTATGCAAACACATAATAATATTATATGTATATGTATATATATATATATGCCATTGGCTAATATTGTTATTATACACAATATATGGCTACATATGCATATTTACCATAACATCCGTAATTCACTTACATCTGGAGCATCTCATGCACACTGCACATGCATGTATGCATATTAGTATGCGTATTATTACGCATTATTAATGATGCATATATAATGGCATTGTTATTGGTTATTGTTATAATATTATTATGTACATACATATGCATTACAACATAATGGTGTATATTATGCATGCTGTATGTATATATGCTGTTATTACATGCAATAGCATGTGTAATACATATTATTACATATATGTATACATATATATATATATATTATATATTATAATAATAATAATACATAATATGTATATTGCATATATGTATATATATTATTATATATATATATATGTATTATATATATTATAATAATATTATATATATATAATATATATATATATATATATATACATGCATACGTACATGCATGCATACACATACATATGCATACATATATATGTATATATATATATATATGGCATGTATATATATATATATATATATATATATATATATATATGTACAATATCACACGCATACGCACATTACATCACGTATCATATCATGTATATATATATATATATATATATATATATATATATATATGTGTGTGTACACATATAATCAAAAAAATTTATGTGTTCACAGCAAGCATATATATATATGGTTGCTCATTTGCTTCAACATCCCTTTATGAGCCATAGGCTACAGACCTTAGGACACTCCATTCCGAGACGATCGAATGTGAGAAAGATGCTCAGGAGACCGATACGGACACTCAGGTATCGAACAGTTTAGAGACAAGCACTGAACCGACATCTAGTATTAGTGACGAGAAAGAAGATACTCTGCCTGTAAGCGCCGGTATGAATGACCCATACAAGCTGTCCTGTTTTTCTGAACATGTCATAGTTTGAAAACATGCTTTGTTCATGTTTTGTGTAGTAGACTGTTGGTGCACTACGCTACTGCTACTACGTTTGTGTATTCTCACGCATATGGTTATCGTGCACGAGTTGAATTGCTTAAGCCGTGTGTGTGTATGTATGCACATTCGCAGACACATCTCTGTTTCGTTATTTACGCACATGTCACACAATAACAGTCTCGTTTGTTGATACTTTCACACTGTCATTTTACCCTCACCAATATGCTCCAGTACATGTTGCTGCCTTTACAGTGGGTATACATAGGTATCGATTACGGTCGACATACGTAGGTATCCACAGTCCAGGAAAGTATATCTCAATAACGTATTGAACCATGCTGTTCTTTGGTTCCAATATACACAGAGACAGAGCGTGTTCCGACTCCGACCAGTTCGACTACTCCAGGCTTAGAAGAGCCTACAAGCGACGTCTTTACTACTGATGAGGAGGAGAGGTTGCGGCAAGTCACTCTACACCATAGCGAAGACATCCCTATGTTGAGTGACACGGGGTTGGAATCGTCGACTAACGATGTACCACCAAGCGGCAGTTTGGACAAAGTATGCAGATGTATATATATATATATATATATATATATATATATATATAGCCAAGCACCTGTACTGAGATATAACTGAGCTTGCATGTGTGTATGCGAACGCTCTACATTTTGTGTATGTGTATATGTAGTTTCTCGTTGTTGAATTCAAATTTACGTCCCATCAGTCTGTCTGCCTGTACCAAAACAATGGATGCTTATCCATAATTGCAATTAGTGTGTTCATAAAGTGTATGTGCATATGGTTGCGCTATTTTATCTACGAATTTTATAGTTTGCTTTCAAATGTGCCGTAATGGATCAGGTATTTGTTTTAGACACGATGTTGCTACTATTGTATCAGTTTAACTTTTATCATGTATTTTCACTCGTCTAACGAAAAAATTATATCTGTTTAATGTCTATCAATGTGTATTCTTCGCTAGTCTAAAGAGACGAAGAGTGTACGAATAGTCTTCGTCGGACTCACAACATCTCGAGCGTTCCATATCTTCTTACCAATACACTGATCCACAACTACTTTTATCATTACATAAAAATGTATATGAATAACGCTCATGCCTGATCTTTTTGTCGATTTTATGCAGTCGTATGTATTTCTGCTTGGATATTGACAATATATCTCACACACAAGTATATATCACTATATATTACAATATATATATATATATATATATATATATATATATATATATATATATATATATATATATATATATATATATATATATATACATAAATATATATACTTGTATTTATATATATATATATATATATATATATACAACATACATAACATACATATATGCACGTACATACATACCATATATACATACATACATACATGCATGCGTACATACATACATATATGTATATATATATATATATATATATATATATATATATATATATATATAATATATGCACACATGCATATATATATATATATATATATATATATATATATATATATATATATATATATATACATATATATGTTTATATATATATATACACTCATATATATATATATATAGATATTAATAAATATATCACCTCAATTTACTCCTCGCTTTCAAACAGCTATGTTGAGCTTGTTGATACTGGTCGATATTAGGACTCCTATCTACACGTAGAGTCTATCACCACACCTCCACTCACACTCCACACACACACCTCCCCTGCATACATACAGTGTACGCACACTACATACCTATGCGCTGCATGCACTGTAGATACGTTGCGACGACTCACCTCGCCCACTTCTTTGTTCGACACAGTTGCCCGAGTTGAAATCTCAAAGCCACAACTCAGACACTCAGTCTACCCCGCGAAGACGTCACATGAACTTCATTAGCCCAGCCTTAACTCTGCGTATGTGCTGCACTCTCGTGTTGGTTTAAACCATAAAAACCATAAAACCCTACTGTGCTCTTGTGTTGTTTTAAATCTTCAAGGGCGGCTGATTGCGCGATGCATCTGAAGTATCCGAGAGCAACTCCGACATTCCTCACCTGCTCTTAAATGCCACAACAGCTCCGACATACCTCATTTTCCGCCAGAGGTCGCCCACTTATTGAGAGCTATATCCATCTCACCCCAAACTCGCTTTTTTTTTTTTGCCCGGACTGGGATAGTGCTTTATTTCGTATTGTGTTACTAACTCGTGGTAGCTGAAACGCCTGCGTGTCTCCAACGACCCTCCGGTGTTGGCCCGAGTGCTTTCTTACCTGAACCTATGGGCTGTTTAACGTACAATTGCTCATATTTTAGGTCGAGGTGCCAGCCCCGGCAGAAAGGGGACGGGCTCGGGTGCGAGTACTCGAAAGAGTACTCTGGACTCCAACAATTCGGAATCAGAAAATGCCATAGATAGTGACATACCTGGGGAGGAGCAAGGTGAGCTGGACCTGTCCTCTGCTCTGGGTGTGTACGAACTGAACCAACAAAATATTCAACGACAGCTCTCAGAGGCTAGCACCAAACGATTGGCCGAGAAACGGAATAGGTGGGCTGATTTGTACGCAACTACCTCAGAGAAATCTGGGTGTATGAATGTAAGAGGTGCTATGCTGGAAATGTGACATATATATATATATATATACATACACACACACACACACACACACACACACACACACACATATATATATATATATATATATATATATATATATATATATATATATATATATATATATATATATATATATACATACACATATATATATATATATACAAATACATGCATATGCATATATATATATATATATATATATACAAAAATACATGCATACATACATAAATATATATATATATATTTATATATATATATATATATATATATATATATATATATGTATATATATTATATATATATATATAGGTATATATATATATATATTTAAGTTTGTATGTGAGTGAGTGAAAGAGCTTTCATATACACATAGATATTGTATGTTCTCCTTGTATGATTCAGTGCATACTAAAGTATTAGCCAAGATTATAATTCGATCGCGAAGTATACACACTTTCTCAACACACACGACCCCACACACCTAAATAGCCTGTGTGTTTATATGCAGGTATTCTAATATGATGACATGCACTGACTTCAAAACACACCAACCCACACACCTAAATAGCCTCTGTTTTTATATGCAGGTATTCAATAACACACAACGACTACAACACACACCAACCCACACACTTAAATAGCCTGTGTGTTTATATGCAGGTATTCTACTATGATGACACACACTGACTAGAACACACACTACCCCACACACTTAAATAGCCTGTGTGTTTATATGCAGGTATTCTATTATGATGACACACTGACTACAACCCACACCAACCCACACACCTATAGCATGTATGTTTATATGCAGGTATTCTAATACGATGACAGACACACACTAACTACAACCCACACCAACCCACACACTTAAATACCCTGTGTGTTTATATGCAGGTATATTATTATGATGACACACTGACTACAACCCACACCAGCCCACACACTGACAACCCACACCAACCACACACCTAAATAGCCTGTATGCTTATATGCAAAATAGCTTGTGTGTTTATATGCAGGTATTCTAATATGATGACACACTGACAACAACACACCAACCCACACACCCTAATAACTTGTGCAAATATCCTCCAGATATGCCAAGATGATGTCACACACAAACCTGAATCTGGAGGAGTTGCGTACCATGAGTTGGTCAGGTATAGAGCCGTCGCTGAGGCCTATCGCGTGGAAGCTGCTGTCAGGGTACTTGCCCGCCAACGAAGCGAGACGTAACCAGGCTATTGCGAGGAAACGCGCAGAGTACCAGGGTATCGTATATGCAAGGAGGGTTTGATGTATGGCAGACTTGTCGGTGTATATTTGGGATACGTAGAAAGTATGGTATTCATTTGATGTGTGGTAGAGGTTTCACAGTGTAAGTAGAATGTAATGTATTATATAAGACATCAATGTCGATAGTATGTATATATATACTGCATGGTTTATGCGTGGCTCATATCGTGGTTAGCAGTAGTGCTATTCGATACTGTAGTCTCAAGAGATTTATTGCAACTGCTCTCACGGTTTCGCTATGCAAATCGCCTGGCATATGTCTGCGATCCGTTCGCCCATGTGTTTGTATACAAAGACGACATCTATTCGGAAGTATCTCTGCGTCCAACGTATGACTGCCATTCATATTAGTTCCGCACTCTTTCAGTATTGATCTGTATTGGTCTGTCACCGGTGCTTGGTGTTTCCTCATGTTCAGTTTGTCTAAGACTACATCTGTTCGGAAGTGTCTCTGCAATTCTTGTATGGCCTGCATTCCTAAAAATCCCGTACTTCTTCAGTATTGATATGTACTGGTCTTTCACCAGTGCTTGGTGTTTCATCATGTTTTACCTTGTACCCTTTTGCACCAGGTTTTATTGAACAGTACTACAGCACACGCCATCATGAACAGAACAAACAACTCCACCATCAAATTTCAATCGATCTGCCGCGCACATGTCCGGGTGTGGCGTTGTTCCAACAAAATATAGTGCATGAGGTGAGCTATATACATAGATGGATGAACTGTATGTCAATTGGGCTATATACATATATGTGCATGTACTGTTTGTGGATTAATCTATATACGTACATGCATGTATGAAGATATTTACATATATTGTCGTACTATATGTTAATTGGGCTATATATGTATATATACATGTATTGTTTGTGGAGTGAGCTATATACGTATATGTATGTATAAAATATATATGGTGAGCTATATACATTGATAGACGTACTGTATGTGAATTAAGCTATATATATATATATATGTATATATATATATACTATATGTATAAAATATATAAGGTGAGTCATATACATATGTGCATGTACTGTATATGAATTAAGCTATATGCATATATGCATGTAAAAAATATACGAGGTGAGTTATATATATTGCATTGTGTGTGTGGTAAAGTCTACAAGTGTAAGGTCTTGAGGCTGATATCGTGACTACACGAGCGTAGTTGTTGTGTGTAGGGTGAAGTTCTCATACCTACAAATATATAAAGTAGTGATACTGTGTGTGGAGTACGCTTACTAACATGCATTATAGCTATGTTCTGTATATTGTGAAGTGTACATACATACTACACACCGCTGTTGGGCATGGGATATGTTCACCAAATAAAGCAGACCCGTGTTTGTTTAATTATATAGACGTATTGTATTTGTAGTACTATGCAAGAACACTGCCTTTGTAGTGTCGGATTGTAGCTTCATTTGAGATGAGGTAGACGCTATAGTATAGATATACCTCGAGCGCTATAGTACAAAACTTGAATCACACAGATACATTAGTATTGCACACGAACTCAGCCTTTGTAGTGTCGGATTGTGCCTTCATTTGAGATGAGGTAGAGGCTACAGCATAGATATAGCACGAGTGATATTGTACACAACTTGACTTGATTCATCTGTGAGTGTATGCCTGTCCAGTCTTCTGGACTTATTAGCTCTATGTTTGCGATTGGACTGGCAAGTATGGCCCGAGTTGGAAGAGCATAGGCGCCTTAGGTGGCCATAGTGTGACCTCGCTGAAGTGCCATTTGCAATGATGGCTGTGCTTTGCGTAGTGCGTGCTGCAGTAGTCTCATAAATATATATATATATATATATGTAAATTCTCTTGTACCCTCCAAACGCCACGAATAGTCAGCACTCTCTATATACACGTAGTCGTTGTGAAGTCCTCTTCCACAGAGTTGCGCCGTTGTGATCGTATATTTGCCATTTGGGATTGTATTTCTCATACAGACACTAGGACGCCTTCTGTATGTCTGGGCCATTCGACATCCTGCCAGTGGATATGTCCAAGGCATCAACGATTTGGCTGTACCCTTCTTTGTGGTATTCCTGCGGTCTCATTTTGGTAAATCAGGTTTGGGGACTTGACGTTGTTTAGGAGATATACATTTACTTATATATATAGGTATAGATATAGAAATAGAAATAGATATAGATATAGATACATACATACGTATATATATATATATATATATATATATATATATATATATATATATATATATATATATATATATATATATATATATATACATACATACATTCATTCATATTTTATTTATATATATATATATATATATTATACATATATATATATATATATATATATATATATATATATATATATATATATATATATATATGTATACATATATATGTATATGCTTATATATATATATATCCATCCATATATATATATAATGTATGTATATATATATATATTAATATATATATTAACATAATATATATATATATATGCTATATATGTATGAATATATTGGATGATATGTTAACAATATATATGTAATATAATATTATATAATATTATATATTATATATATATATATAATATATAATATAATATATATATATATATATATATATATATATATATTATTTATTATATATATATATATATATATATATATGTATACATTTATATGAAAAATTAAAATGTATTATAAATGTATATATAATGTGTGCATGTATGTATACAATGTATAAATGTATATAGTTATTGTGACATATATATATATATATATATATATATATATATATATATATATATATATATATAATATATATATGTGTGTGTGTGTGTGTGTGCATACATATATATATATATATATATATATATATATATATATATATAATTATATAGTTGTATAGTCATGTATGTGTGTCTGTGAATATACGTATATATCTAGATATAGACAAGGCCACACTAGAGTGAAGTCTTATCGACACGAGTTAGTTTAGCTCCTAATATTTGTAAGTGCTTCCTATACTGTCACCGGTGTACTACTCTAGGCAGGTGCTAGTTGTAAAACTGATAGAAATAGGTCCCTCGACTGCAAATAACATCTCCATCACTTACGGAGACCATTCGATTCAGCCAAATGCAAGTCTTCTTCTAGACAAACGCATGTAGGTGTGTATACATACATGTACGTATCTGTATGCGTGTGAAACGTGTAAAAGTATGCATAAGCCGTTGTACAGTGATTGTGTTAACGTTTTGCCATCGCGTACGTACAGAGTCATCTGTGGACGTGGAGAAGGCCGACATCTCATCTGTCAGTGCGGAGGCGTTGAATGAGGTTGAAGCGGATACTTTCTGGTGCCTTAGCAAACTACTGGTACGGCTATTTAACCTGCCATTGAACTGTTGCCATAGCAACGCCTTTAACAGGCTTCGGCTAGTTAGACTGTCAATGTCATAGTTATACCTTTTGACAGCATCGTGCGTACTTCCCTACTGAGATTCCGATAGTATATCCAATTCTCCCGATGTCTTGGGTAGATTGTGTGGCTCAATTAACTCGACAGTATGTTGCGAGCTACTCGACATACAAACACATATGCTTATGCATAGATAACAATGTAGAATATATTCGTCTCAATATAGAAAGCCCAATCATGTATCGATTTCGAGTCTCTTCTGCGTTTAACTTGTTGGCGCACCACGTGTGTTCTTTCGTTGGGTCCAATAACATGGACGTCTCCAAACCTCTCCTTAGAAGTTCGGAACTAGCTTTCCAGTCAGATTGGATAGCTCTCCAGAATTTGACGTATTGGCAAGTAACGTTTCTGATTAAGCCGTTCTTTGCGGACACTCACTCCATGTATCGTGAAACCGTAAATCCCTGGAATCGTAGAAGTTCGGAACTAGATTTTCTGGGGTGGATGTACTGGCAAGCAACACTTCCTATTGGGCCGTTTGTTGTCATACACTCACTTCATTCACCTTGAACCCTAAAACCCTGCAATTTGAGAGTTCAGAATTAGTTTCCTTGTCACATTCAATGGCTCTCCAGGGTGTAACTCTTGGATAGGCAATATTCCCTATTCAACAGTCCTGTGTCACACACTCAATCCACTCACTATACTCACCACTCACTCTGCAGGACGGAATACAAGACAACTATACGAGCTCACAACCAGGCATACAGCGCAAGGTGTGTTGTATATGTAGGAGTCAGTGTTTCTTTGCATATATATATATATATATAAATATATATATATATGTTATTATTATTATACATATATATTATTATATATTATATATATATCATGTTTGCATAGATATACATACACAAGCGCATATATCACTAAATGCTTGTTTTTCATGGCAGGTACATCGTCTGGAAGAGTTAATGGTACGACTAGACGCATCATTACACGACCACTTGATGAAACACGACATACAGTACATACACTTTGCATTCCGGTGGATGAATTGCATGCTTATGCGCGAGATGCCGCTAAGGTAAGTCTTGGATACAGTTTTACGTACGTATATTGATTGAATATACATATAAATTCATAACATACACACACACACACACACACACACACACATACACATATATATATATATATATATATATATATATATATATATATATATATATATATATATATATTCTTATATATAGGTACATATTTTTCACTACTAGCAATTCGACATATATATACACATTTTTACTCATGACTACTGGCAATTCATCACGGTACATATGGACTATGATCTTCACTAATAATCGCTCACTGGGTATCGTATGGGTGGACTTACCGCCTCTATACACTTCTAAACAACACAACCACCACCAATGTCATTGCACTACACACAAACATCCTTGTATGTCCTAGTACCGATCTACATGTATATTCTCTAGCTATCACCATCAGCCTGTATTCCTCACACACATCAACCCCTCTTGCACCACACACAAACAGCCGTATATCTCCCAGTATAAGAAACATTTGTATCTTCTCTAATCTCTAAACCACCACCACTGGCCAACTCTCACCGTAGTCCTATTTTGTGTTTCTTGGTACATCGACAGGTGTATCATCCGCATGTGGGACTCCTATTTGTCCGAAACCAACGGATTTGCCTCACTCCATCTCTACGTATGCGCTGCATTCCTGAATAAGTGGAGCTCCCAAATTAGGGCATGCGACGATTTCGCGGTAAGTACCTACCGTTCATATCACATTGCATGTAGTTGGTAACTGTGTAGTTTAGATTGAGTTTGGTTCACTCTGACGTAACACCGAGAATGTAGTTGTTCTGCTGTTGAGCCCTACTCCGTTTTGTATTAGCTCGTTTTATATGTCTTTTCTTGGTATGTGATGTGCTAGTTCGTTTCAGTACATATTTTATCTTGGTTTGTCTTGATATTGATTAATTTTCTATATATATATTTAACTTGGTTTGTTATTGTATATGCATTAGTACATTCTAGTATATGTTCATCTTAAATTGTTGTGTGTTAATTCATTTATATCTATCTTAACTTGCGTTGTTATGCTTTGTTGTGTATGAGTTCATCTTAGCATATATTTTATCTTGGTTTGTTATGCATTAGTTCTTTCTAGTATATATTTATTCTTAGATTGTCATGTATTAGTTGATTTCACTGATGCTATACTGTCTAGAATACCCAAAGTGATTCCGTGTTCTTGGCCCCCTACGGATCTCCGATAGTTTAGATTTCATTTTCATAAAGAGTAACCCTCCACCATCGAAGATGTAGGAGGGTCTACCCTTATGACCCTCCACCATCCCGCGTTATTTAGCGGGAAGGTTGTAAGATCTCCTATATACTACTAACTTGGTTTGTTATGGTTTGTTATGTATTTGCTCCTTTTATACATATTAAAAGTTGGTTTGTTACTGTTTGTTATGTATTAGTTCATTTTAGTATATATATTTTATCTTCATTTGCTATCAATTAGTTCATTCTAGTATATATTTTATTTTGGTTTGTTTAGGTATTAGTTCGTTTTAGTATATAATTTAACTTGGTTTGGTAAGGTTTGTGATATATTAATTCATATTATATATATATATATATATATATATATATGTGTGTGTGTGTGTGTATGATCTTGGTGTGTTATGTATTCGTTCATTTTGATACATTTCAACTTGGTTTGTTGTGTATTAAATTCTTTCAGTGAATATTATAGCTTGTTTTGTACCTGTCCTATAGTTAACCTTTCCTATGAGATTGTGCAAATTCTTAGCATATCACTCTATACGCTATTTCATATAAATGCCATATGGCAACACACTTTCTATTTGCTTGATTAAATTCTTGATATAGTGCTTTCTTAATATGATGTTTCATACATTGTTCGTCATGTGTGATGTAGTTAAACACTTTATATTTGACTTACTCTCAATTTGTTATATTTGGCTTATCCTGGATTTGTTGTAATTGTCTTATTCTCGCCACAGGCCATCATCACGTTTCTGCAAAGTCCGCCCACACAGAATTGGGGCGATAAAGAAATTGAAGAGCTCGTAGCGGAGGCTTACGTCTGGAAGATGATGTTTCAGTACAAGTACTCGTAGCGATGAGACTGAATGCCAAATTCACATTAGCAAACAATGTGCCAAATTAAATGATATATGAAGATAGTTAAGGTGTTTCAGTGATGTTATGGTTTAGTACAAGTACTCGTAGCGATGAGTGCGCTGAATGCCAAATTCATATTAGTAATCTATGTGTCTAATTAAATGATATATGACGATGGTTAAGGTGTTTTAGCGGTGTGACTCAGTACAAACGCTCTTAGCGATGCTCTGTGGAAATGCCATGACAACCGAACTCGCATTTTCATTGGATAATCCTAGCTCAATAATGATAAATCAAAAACGCGAAGGTGTTTCAGCGACGATTTAGTATACGTGCCGTATTGGTGACATTGAAATGCCGTTCTCGAAAAACTTTCGAGGAGATAAGGGTTCGTGATATGTGGATATTGTCTGGCGTTCTGACAATGTTCCAATACGACGATACCATACAATGGTTACAAGTCTATACAATCGCGATACATTATATATATATATATATATATATATATATATATATATATATATATATATATATATATATATATATATATATATATATATATATATATATATATATATATATATATATATATATATATATATATATATATATATATATATATATATATATATATATATATATATATATATATATATATATATATATATATATATATATATATATATATATATATATATATATATATATATCACCACATACAAACACACACACACACATATATATATATATATATATATATATATATATATATATATATATATATATATATATATATATATATATATAATATATATATATTTCGTGATGTCCCTATGCGACAAGCGCTGGAGACCCTCACCGCCACTCTCGTCTATGAAATTTCGTGCAGTAGATTTTTTTGCAAACATATGTCTCAAGAGAAATAGACTTGTAACGTGTATTTGCATCACGACCCACCCTAAATATAAAGTGTATGTAAGCGCTAGTACAGTAATACTTTTGCGATATTGACCTATATATTACTTCCGATTAATAGCGTGACACGTATAAGCTGTTCTGATTTTTTTGTGCAACAATAGTCCTATTTATATCCTATACTTGTACATACATATACCCAGTCCGATCAAATTCGATAGCAAATAGGTAAATCACCGCCAATATCCTCAAATCTAAAAACAACCAGGCAACTAAGTTGTGATGTGTGGGTAGGATCCAGTTTTAAGCTTTAAGTGACCCCAAAGCATAGTACAGCTAAACTGTTACTTGTGACTAGTACTTTTGGGTAATAGCGGCAAAGTGTTAAAATTGTGTCATAGCAACACCCTCCTCAAACCTGAAAACAACCAGGCAACCCAACCAATGCCGTGATGTGTGGATCGGATCGAGTTTGAAGCTTTAAGTGGCCTCAAAGCATAGTACAGTTAAACTGTTACTTGTGACTAGTACTTTTGGACAATACTGTCAAAGTGTTAAGGATCAACACTGCTTAAGTGTATACCTAAATCTCTTCCAGCTACTTTCTGAACAAACTAGATTGAACGGTCAAACACAGTTGAATCATAAAGGAAAAGGCACTTAATTTGTAAGCAACGCCAGCACCTTCACAATACCTATATAACTATGCATCAAAGCACATCTCAGTTATTATTTCCAATCTCATTCAAAAGATCGAAGAATGACTCCTATACCATGAACAGGTGCTGGATAACAACTACCTGTGCGAAACCCAGATTGTTTTCAACCGAGAATGATACTACAGAATATTGTGTATGTAGTTGCAAGTAACGCACGCATCGAGACGACGAATCGCTACGACACTTGATGCTACAAGTTATCATTTCAGTTATATCAAACAATCTCGTTCAATAGGTCGAAGAATGTCTCGTTTACCAATAAATACGTGCTGGACAATTACGTGTGCGAAACCCAGACTGTTTTGAACTGGGAATGACACTATCGGTTATTATAAATGTAGTTACATTTAACGCACGCAAAGAGACGACCAACCTTGATAATAGAAATCTCTTAACAATTAAACTGAACAATCATGCTCAGTTTTATCAGCATCTATATACATAGTTGTGCATCAAAGGATAATAATATTACTAGAATTGAACACCAAAGATCGATACAAATTACCATTCGAAAGCACAGGTTTTATCCACTTTTTAACTAATAATAATTGGCCCCGATACACTATCGGGTAGATACTGGCTATCTCGACAGCACACTGTCCCAGCTTCGAACGATCGTCCATCACGTTACAAGATGTACAACAATCAAGCAAGACCTCCAGTTGATCGCATCTCAATCTCAGATGCACACGTGGTGCATTTATGCCTTGACGGCGGCAGCAGCAGGGGGGGCACCTCCAGATGATCCCATACCCATGGCAACCTATGTAGAAATAAAATGACATAGTTTAGTCAACGTCGCATACTTCCTCAACAAGGTTTCATATTTCTTCAATATATATTAAATGTTCAATATCTATCCCATGTAGCAAGGTGTGATGGCGCAACAGTATTCGAGAGAGCGTTGTACAACCTCTAATACTATCACAGGTAACTTCAAGTGATTTACACGAATATACCAGTAAGAACAAAAACAAAATCGGATTCAGAAAAATGAATGACGCATATAAGATGATGCTATTAAAGCGTACCTTGAAGGAGTCGTAGATCCACCACTGAAGACCTGTTAGGGTACCGATCATGAGGATACGAGTTCCGATACCGTTGGTCAACAGAGCCTTGAATCCAACCTCACCAGCAATTTGTCCAACAGACTTGCCCTTGTTACTGGGCTTACCCATTAGGGACACAAGCGAGTCAGCGGGGTGAGAGACAATGGCGCAGATAATACCAGCTGTGTAACCGGATGCGAAAGTAATACCGAGCTGAGTGGACTTGGAATAGGTATCCTTGGGCTCCACGAAGACATAGGTGTAGAACGCCTCGACAACCTTCTCGAAGAAGAAGAACTTGGCCATGGTGTATGGGATTTGACGAGACCATAGAGGTACGAGCGAACCGAAAGGGAAACGTGAACCAGCATCGGACTTCAGGGCAGCAATGGCAGGTCCCAAAGCAGTGGGGAAAGTGCCGGGAACAGATGTTTGCACCTTAACCTTGACCATCTCCATAGGGCATAGAGCCATGTCAGCGAAGAACTCCGCACTGGCAGATCCGGCCAGGTAGATGAATCCACGGTATTTGAACGCGTTCTCCTCACCAGCCATGGTGCTGTAGAGATCCTTGAAGTACTCGTAGAAACCGAATTTACAAAGACCCTGCGCTGAGTAACCAATAGCGGTAGGAGCCCAACCCTTGAACAAGGCTGAGGTACCTTCCTCCTTTGCGATGGTCTTGATGCCTTGCAACAGACCTGTGTATTTCTTGGGGTCGACCTGCATGTTGCACTTGACTACATCAAGAGGTGTGATAGCAGTGTGGGTAATACCACATGATAGAATACCACCCAGCATGCACTTAGCATAGTATGTGTTTGTGTGGGGTACGGGATGCGAGTACCGCGAATCCCACTTTGCTGAAGTCGCCATGATGTTGAGATTGGATAGAAGTAAGGCCAACGCAAAAGTGACTACTAGTAATATAACTATTTCCTTTTCAACCTTTTGGTTCTTGTGCGTCCATTGATTGTCGAATCCCAGGCACCAACATGGATTGAACACCATTTTGGGTTCTGTTTGTCTTAATTAATTCACCGGTACAAATTGAACTGTTTTAGGTCGAATCTATATTTGGAATTGGAGTTCTCGGCCCACTCCACCCTTTGTCCGCCAGGAACTCAAGGAGTAGAGACTTTTGGGATAAATAGCCAAATCAGGCGTCTGGTGGCTATACACACAACTCAAAAGTGTCAGGTGTCACGTCAAACGGCACAAGGTCACGAGTATGGGCTGCCGCTGTAACTCTCCGAAGTACGTAAACTGCAGTTGTTTACACCTAGGAGGTACACGGTTGGTGTAATTTCAGTACTCCCTTAATTTTCTCCGAATGAATACGTAAATTGTTATTTGCTGCTGCCTGATTCAATCTAATTATAGAATATAAGACCCAATCAGAAAGCAGTTTAAGATAAAAGGTAAACTATTCATCGCTGTCGAGACTCCAGTCCCAAATTGCCCAGAAAAGCTCAAAATCAAGGACTGAAACTAATTTTCAAAGACTGAAATTAATGCATTTGCTGATATGGAGAAATGGAGATGTATACACCACTATTTATGTAAAACTAATCCATACTAATAAACAAATCGCATCTGAGAATCTTTCTCATATCTCATATCCGCTGAGTGATCTTCTGACACTCTGGTGCGTCGAACTTCCGATTATATCGAGATTTCTGATTTTCGACGATTAGTGATGGCCTTCGTTACGGCCGTTGCTAGGTGTCTTTTTTTGAGTCCACAATCCATATATATATATATTGTACAATATGTAAAGATACAGTCTAAGATGAGTCATTTTATAGCCTTGTGTTCTTAGAAGGCTATGGGCGATTCTATACTTTATTTATATTTATATTGAATATGTATGTATACATGTGTGATCTTGTAGTAGATGAGTCATTTTTATGCAGTAGTATGCAATCTGCATACATATATTTCCGCAATATACATACTTACAGAATTACAGATAGACAGAGGAGTAATTTCCATACGGCGACGTAGCGCAAGCCGCAATGCGCATACAAACTGATGAGTCATCTTTAAGTTGAAGTATTCAATATTCATACATAGCATATATATGCAATATACACACATACATATGCAATATGCACACATACATGTGAGTCATTTTCATTTGGTCGTACAGCAACGTAGCGTAATATGCTTACATACAGATGAGTCATCTCTATATGAAAGTATATATACATATAGATGAGTCATTTCTATATGGTAGTGAGTATATTTCCCGATGAGTTATCTCTATATATGGTAGTATACAATATATATATATATATATATATATATATATATACATATATATATATATATATTGATGTGTGTGTGTGTATATATATATATATATATATATATATATATATATATATATATATATATATATATATATATATATATATATATATATATATATATATATATATATATATGTATGTATGTATGTATATATATATATGCAATATATATATATGCATACCTTATGAAGTCAATTCTGTATAATAGTTTGTGGTACGCATACGCACAGATGAGTCATCTCTAAATAGTAGAGTACAACTGGACGATTCGAGAAGGATTTACCTGTTTTTTTCTTTTCCCCTTATCTGTAAAACTGGTTGTTGTTTCCAGTGCTTTCTAAGTATAATATTTTGACAGAGATCTGTGTGGTATATTGGATGTCTACGAACAGGTCTCCCACTTGCACCGAGTTGGTCTCAAAATCTGCAATGTCTGGAAAAGTTTAATTCGAGCTATTTGTGCATCATTGTTCATCATAGCTATTGCCGACATGGCTCGTAATCCTAATTAGCGTCAGTGAGTCTCATACTACTACTGCTAGCGGGAATTAACGAAGCTTCGTTAGTATTAGGTATGCACGTGTATAGTTGCCTATCCCGTAACTAGTTTTGTGAATATTCTGGACTTTCATCTTAGATTGAATGATAAGAAGATATTTTTTCGAGCAGCTTGTTGGAGGCCGCTCAATTGAATAGTGTTCCATTCTTCATATCCATATATATATATATATATATATATATATATATATATATATATATATATGTGTGTGTGTGTGTGTGTGTGTGTGTTTATTTATATATAGATATGTATGTATATATATACATCTTTATAAATATATATTTATATTTATATATGTATGAATATATTCATATATATGTTTGTCTAGGTCTATGTCTATGTATCTGCGTATATAACCTTTCTTCTGAATTGTATGAGTAGAGTAAAAAATTATACAGTAATTAAGCATACAAGTCCAATTTACCCGCAAGTTCTACTGATGTGATTCAGTGGTCAATTGTCTTTTCTATGGATGTTTCCCGGTACTTTATTGAACGTGAGTTTTGAGGGCTATAAATATGTGTTTTTCTTTCTTTGATTTGTAGACTTATGGCCGCCAGCAGATGCATCTCTCTCTCGAACTTTTGTATATTGCCAATAAACAATAAGAATACGACCAAACACTTGAGGAGTTTTGCAAACTTGGGCAGACGTGTGTTTAAATGATACTGTCAGTCATAACATCTGTTGAATGCAGACTGCATTGCATCGCTGTAAATGAACTGGGTAGCCGGTGCGTATATATATATATATATATGTGTGTGTGTGTGTGTGTTTATAACATATACTTGTACTTATACTCATGCAGATTCTCAGCGAGGTGGGTGATATTATTGAGGTTTGTACCCTTCCAGGATCTTAATCCCGCCCCTGTCCCTCTCTCCGTATGCCTGTTCTCTCACGCACATGCGAGCGCAAGTACGGGCATCGACCAAATTCTCTGAGGCCATACTCTTTTTTAAAACAGAGTAAGTACCGGAGGTAGTTGCATACAAGTAGAGTGTATACGGACAACTCACAGAAATAAACCTTATCGGTGGCTGTTGATAAGTAAGAGTTTTTTTTCTGCACGAATCTCTCGTATTTCAGCACACCATACGCATTTAAACTGACACGATAGTAAAAGGTTGAAACGGTTGTGTAGAGTTTAGAAGAGATCAGTGATCAGTGGTAATATATAACACAGGGAACACCTTGGAATTACAGAGGGTCAAACTAACACGAGAGTAATAAAATTTAGAGTTTAGAAGTGACCAGAGCCAACACAACACAGAAAATACCTTGGTTGGTTGGGGGCCGCAAATAGAGGCTATAGTTGATGTTTACAGGGATTCAATTGTATGCGTGTATTTCAAAGATCCCATGGATGTACACACACATTAGAGAAGATATATTTTAAAAGTTAACATATTGACATATGCCCATTTAGCCGCTTACGCATGTGAATACTTCGCAGTCCATATCCATTTACGGATGCGTAGACTTCCACATAAATTCTGCCACGGTTTGGTACTTTCAATTAGTATTTTGGTACTTTTGCATTAAGTCTCCTTTAATATAGTTCGTTAGTACAACTCCCGATGCAGTCGACAATACCGGGAAAGCACACTATACCATACTCCGCACAGCTGTGCTCTACTATACCTACGTGACTAAAACTGGCGGGAGAATAGTGTATTCATAGCCACCACGCCGGACTAATACCGAGCCGGACTAAGTGTGTGCGGTGACTGTTCGACATACATCAGCCTGCCCCTCTAGCCTCTTTTAGCCTAGCTGGTAGAATAGAGCTGACATTACTATAGCTGGGCCAAACCAGTCCGGACTCACAGATCACGGTGCGGCGGGGTATGGTATAGATTCTTCGGTCAAACAGTCGTACGCCCGTCAGATTCCAAGTCTACACCTGAATGCCCTGAATTTGGTTCCTACCGGTCCTATCCCCCAGATCACGGTGCAATGGAGTACAGTATAGCTCTTCGGCGGGACAGACTCAAATCCACCCACTTGCAATTCTACGCCAGGCTGCAGTATAGCGCTGATGGTCTTGATGTTGGGTTCATATCGGTCCTTTTTCACTGATTACAAGGTCATAGAG
>LUCW03000086.1:57500-60000 GCA_001586965.3 Sphaeroforma sirkka | reverse complement strand
TGTATAGGTTAATCTAGTATGCGCACTTGCAATGATATCTGTAACTTTAGCTACACGCGTTTGTTTTGTAATTTGCTGGTGTGCGTGTCTGTTTTGATTTGCTGATGAGCGTGTAGGTGGGGTTGTTTGTACATAAGCCCCTGTAGCTTCACGTATATCATATGCACATAAATTTTTAAATATGTGGAAAGTTGGAAACTTGATATAGAAAACTTCGGGTCACCTTAGATCACATATTTTAGTTGTGCACAGAGCACCTAGAGTAGTCAGCATATATTTCAATGGCTCCCCCTATACAATAAAATTTGTAGATCTGATCTGGAGCTGAAGAGTAGTTTTCTATCTAATATGGGCATCTTGAGTTTTGGCGGGTACTCAGCGGGTACTCAGAAGCTAAACGTGATTACGTGAAACCGGAAAAGCGGAAACGTCACATTGTCACAAGCATCAAATCTGTAGGCAGGGGTACCGGGTAACCCTTATACAGCGTATAGGTGCTACGTTTTGACGTTTACGTATTGTGAATATTAGTGTAAATATGTAATACTTACGTATATGATCACAAATATGCTGTTTTTCAAAACCTAATTACACTGGAACCTGGATTATATACAACAATGAACGCCCCGCACATTGGACTTTCCAATTCCTTGATAAATATTTTGTGCGAATTGGGTATGAAGTGATCCGTGTACTAAAATCAAATGATCGTTATGTATGCATCACGCCAGCATATTAACCCTATTAAGTATTCAGTCTAGTGATATAATATGTGTACAGGTGTTGTTTGCGGAGTATTATAAAAAGCAGCATCACTCAATGGGCTCGTTGTATGATCTAGACCTTTATTGTGGCCGATAGTTCGCGAAAAAAGCTGGCATCTCTGTGTGCAACCGAAGTGACGTGTGATGATATGTACGAGCTCATCATTATGTGAACTACACAGCAGTCTGAAACAACCTACGAAGTAGTACGAGTCCTTGCCTCAACCTATATGCACACGACGAGTTTTCGCGTTGGACCATTTAGACTCTTTCTTGCAGTAAATACAAGTGTGTACCGGCTTATTGCCTACATCTTAACGTTCTGTGAAGTGGTTTGTTCTGACCTGTCAGCCTAACGGGCCATCTCACTAGAGTTGTTCACAATACTAGGGGACTATGCGGGTAAATAATTCAAAATCTCATGAAACTCGACAACAGTAGTTTATTGACACATGTGTTTGCTTCTTCACACTAAACACTAGTCCAAATCTTCCACTCGCGCTCATCAAAATTTGGGATGAAACTGGTAAATTGAATATGCTATTTTGAGCCAAAATTCATACACGTGTGCATATAGACGCAAGACTCATATCGTAAACGTACTACATTTTAACGTTTACGAATTGAATTTAAACGCAATTACGCTTTACGTTGAGACCTGCCTGCAGACAAACAACTGTCTGGTGTCAAATATATGACACATAAAAATATGTGCACATATAGCAATATCAGAAACGACCTACATTTAGGCAGTCCACAAAGCCGGCCATCTCAGTGCGAAGTATTAGTTACTTGTGCTATGTACTGCTGAGACTCAATCAAAATGTCACAACTGTCTATTGGAAGGACAGTGTCGCGTGCTACTTTCAGGAGAGTATGTTCATTAGCATATCGAAGCCTGCAGGAATGCACCCCTATACATAAAGCCACATACAGGCGCGTACATACACTCCCACACAAACACCATCATGTCCGTACAATACCACACACAGCTGTGGTATCACGTGCATACTCAGATACGATTACTCACCCTCAACGCGCTTACGATTCAAAGGCGATCGAACAGAAGTGGCAGGAAAGATGGGCACTACAAGCAAGCAAAGCGGAAGGGCAGAAAGTAGTTACAGATTTATCAGATAATGCAGACGTGCGCTATAGCTTAACAATGTTTCCCTACCCTTCTGGTTCACTTCATATGGGCCATGTACGGGTATATACTATGAGCGACTGCATGACTAGGTAAGATACTGGTAAATAATACCTGTCGAACTCGTAGTAATTGTTTTTTTATTTGGGTGAGAGAGACTATATTGTTAAATATCATTTTTTTTCGTGTATATATATATATATATATATATATATATATATATATATATATATATATATATATATATATATTATTACACATACACACACATATATATATATATATATATATATATCTGTCTGTCTGTGTGTGTGCATCTATATATATATATATATATGATGTGTGTGTGTGTGTGTGTGGAAGTATATATATATGCATGTGTATGTTGTGTGTATATATATGTACTGCACACACATATATATATATATATATTTATTCGTTATTTATATTATGTATATATATATAAATGCATGTATGCACATGTATAATTGTGCATGTATTATATAATATATTAATATTATACATGATGATGTGATGATGATCTGGTGTGCGTCCATTATTATTGCGCGTTGTTGTTGTTGTGTACGTA
>LUCW03000086.1:0-50000 GCA_001586965.3 Sphaeroforma sirkka | reverse complement strand
TTGGCTTAAGGATGTAGTGAGTAATATATTGAATTAAGATTGGCCTAAGGCTATGGTGAGTAGTATATTGAATTAGGATTCGCTTGCTAATTGACTAACCAATTTGCCTTGCGCTATGCGGCAAATATGGAACTACTGAGAATCGCCAGGTGAGCGAACTCGGTATATCACCTATTGTTCTCCGTCAAGTTGTCAAATAGCTCATTCTGTCATATCTATTTATATCCCATGAGTTCATATCTTTTTATAACTCATGATGTCATCTATTTATGACTCATGAGTTCATATATATTTGTCCCATAAGTTCAAATCCATATATCACTTGTGAGTTATATCTATTTGTGACTCATGAGTTGGTGAGTTGGTATCTATATATTACTCTTGTGTTTATATATATTTATAGCTCATGAATTCAGATCTATTTATATCCCATGAATTCATATCCATTTATAGCTCATGAATTCATATCTATTTGTAACTCATGAGTTCACATCTATTTGTAACCCATGAGTTCATATTTATTTAACCTAATGAATTTATATCTATGTATACCTCATCAGTTCACATCTATTTAAAACCCATGAGCTCATATTCATCTAAACCTCATGAATTCATATCTATTTATACCTCATCAGTTAACATCTATTTATAACCCATATTCATCTAAACCTCATGAATTCATATATATTTATACCTCATCAGTTAACATCTATTTATAACTCATATTCATTCAAAGCTCATGAATTCATATCTATTTATACCTCATCAGTTCACATCTTTTTATAACCCATGAGTTTATATCCATTTAAAGCCTCGTGAATTCATATCTATTTATAAATCATAAATTCATATTCATTTAAACCTCATGAATTCATTTCTATTCATAACTCATGAGTTCACATCTATTTATAACCCTTGAGTTGATATTCATTAACCTCATGATTCCATACCTATTTATAGCTCATGAGTTCACATCTATTTATAGCTCATGAGTTAATATTGTAGAGTATGGAGAATAGCTGAAAGGTACGAGACAATAAGATACAATAGACCTCTTCTCAAGTACGGTTATCTCAGCTAGGAAAAAGTCCCCAGTCTGAGAGAACCGAAGTGAGTCTTTATTTGTGTTGTCTTATATACTTGGTGTGTTCTATGTCTGACAAGTGTCCTTCATTCCCATCTGGTTGCTTATCTCCTTTGATTAGGGTATCCACCACTGGTTGCAGTCCATAGCACTCAAGAACACGCCAAGTATATAAGACAACACAAATAAAGACTCAGTTCGGTTCTATCAGACAAGGACTTTTCCTAGCTGAGATAACCGTACTTGATAAGAGGTCTATTGTATCCTATTGTCTCGTAGCTTTCAGCTACTCTCCATACTCTGCATTTTTTTTACAATATTTTAAACCTCGTGATTTCATATCTATTTATAACTCATGAGTTCATATCTATTATAACCCATGAATGCATATCCATTTACATCGTATTTATTGGTAATCCTTCATTAGATACTGGGGCGCACCAATTCCCATTGTCCACTGCGAGAGTTGCAAGGCCGTGGCTGTGCCTGAGAGTGACTTGCCAGTGCGACTGCCGGAGACAGTCACACTCAGTGGTCGTGGTGGGTCTCCATTAGAGACAGCCAAGGATTGGCTGCATACGACATGTCCGAAGTATAATGGTTGCACGTGTGTCTTGTCAAGATGTGTGTGTGTATGTTTTTGTGTATGTGTGCGTGTGTGTGTATATATGTATATGTATGTGTGTGGCAGACACGGGATAGGTGTGTTGATGGTAGCTTGGCAATCATAATATGGGATATGGTATTGGATTGGCTGCTCAGTAGTTGAGGTGGATTTTCGCTTTAGGGTCTAGGGGTTTTAACCCTAGAAGCATAGTACATACGAGAGGTCCCGCGTATGAGATACTAAGGTGTAGCACACGTGTACGGAGTGTCTCTATTGTTCCGTGCAGATAAGTTCAGCATGTGTCTAATGCTGGTTCCGGGATGTATGTCTGTGTGAGGTTTGGAACAGGGGTATGTGCTTGTACTTGTGTTTCCACTAGGGGTAGAGGTTAGGGGTCCAATGCTGATGCCCAGGTGCAATCCCAAAAGGGACCGCCAGGAATGGCTGTACTCGGTGTGGTTATAACATGAGGTACAAGAACTACATACTGTATCGGCTCGTTAAGTGGTTCTAGATGTGTAGCTCGTATGGAGTGAGAGTGCAGCCTGTGTCTCTTTGTCGGTGGTTTGAAAAGGTCTCAAAAAACATGTATATATGTATATATATATATATATATATATATATATATATATATATATATATATATATATATATATATATATATATATATATATATATATATATATATATATATATATTTATATTATTGATATTATATGCGTGTGCGTTGTGCGTGTGCGTGTGCGCGTGCGCGTGTGCGTGTGCGTGTGTGCGTGTGTGTGTGTGTGTGTGCGCATTGGGCGTGTGTAACAATGGACAGACTCCATAAACACATATTGGGTATTATATATATATATATTATTATATATATATAACATATATATATATATATATGTATATATATATATATATATATATATGTATCATCCATCATATCCATGCATATATATGTATGGATGTATATATGTATATATATATATATATTATTATATATATATATATATTATATATATATATATATATATATATTATATATATATATATATATATTATATATATGTTTATATGTTGTATATATACTATCTATATCTATATATATGGAGATATTAGAGAGATATATATACATATATATATATATGCACATATGTATGATTAATGGATTATGCTGCCCATGTGTATGTATGCTTGTGTATGTACTCATCTGTTTATTTATGCATGTGTATGGCATTACGTATGTGATGTGCACAATGTTGCATATGCATATGTGTATATTATTATAATATATATAATATTATTATATATATATATATATATATATATTATATGTATTATATTATTATATATATATATATATATATATATATATTATTATTATACATAATGTATGCTATATGTATATATGCATATATATATATATGTATACATATATAAATGTGTGACGTGTGTGTGTAATGTATATGTATATATGTATATATATATATATAATATATATATATATATATATATATATATATATATGTCATATGTATGTATGTATGTATGTACATGTATGTATATATATGTATATATATATATATTATGATGTGTGTGTGTGTGTGTGTATGTGCATGTATGTATTTGTCTGTCTATCTGTCTGTCTTTTTTTGTCTATATATATATGTCTGTCTGTCTGTATATATATATATATATATGTGTGTGTGTGTGTGTGTGTGTGTGCAAGGTATGGAAGAGGACTGTATATCTTAGTGTACGATTCAACTTATGGCACAAGTATAAACAGTACCTCAGAGGCCAGGTCATTCACCGTATCATGCTTCTGTGTATCTCAACAGCCTTTGCCTCGCATTCCCCTCATCTGCTTCACGACTGCTGTGACTGACCTTGTTTTTATTTTTAAACCGTATTAAAACGTATACGCCCTTATTCTGTCCTCTCGTCCCATACGCCCCATTTAAACGTACTATAACGCATACGCCCTTGTCTCTGTCCATTCATCCTATACTCCCCATAAAAACGTTTTAAAACGTATACGCCCTTGTCCCTGTCCACTCATCCCATATACTCGACGTCTACTCTTGAAGATGCCATGGACCTGCGGTACGAGACACCAACACAATGGACACGTTCGTGGACTCATCCTGGTACTTCCTTCGCTATCTGGACCCCAACAATACTGAAGCGTAAGTGTCGGCTGCAGGTGTTATTGAGAAGTATGTTTCAAACAGTACCAATTACCAAGACCTATGCGTCAGAACTGTACGAGTGGCATTTGTAGTACGTGCCCTTCCCGTTCAAACGTCTTGGCTGTATGGTATCGTTCTGTATATAAAAAGCACTCACAGCATCGATGATAGAGCATTGGTATTCGTTACCTTTCGCATGTCACCATGTCCTCTGCATTGCTCATTGTTGCTCTGCTTGTGGCGCCCGTCTTACTTGCGGCGCTCAATGACTTCCCGTGGTACTCACTCCGCATAACTTCATTGCCCATGTACTCCTTGTGTTGCTCGCTCAACTTATCCTTGTTTCCTTTCTTAATTCATTCCTCGTTTGCGTACTCTGTCCCTCTTTTGCGTACTCTGTCCCTCTTTTACGTACACTGTCCCTCGTTCTCCCGTCTTTCACAGATTGGCAGGGGCTGCGGTTGTTAAGAACATGCCTTGTTTCCATTCTTAATCCATCCCTCGTTTACGTACCCTGTCTCTCCTTTACGTACTCTGTCCCTCGTTCTCCCGTCTATCACAGATTGGCAGGGGCTGCGGCTGTTAAGGGCATGCCGGTGGATCTGTACATCGGAGGCATCGAACATGCCATCATGCACCTGTTGTACTCCCGCTTCGTTACCAAGGTAACGGATGAGTTTCTTCTGTATGTTGGTACTACCGCTTCGTTACCCTGGTAACCGATAATAGTCTTGTGTATATCCGCCACGGTTACGGTTTGGGTTGTCTCGTATTGTCTCTTCTGAGGGCCACTCGTAGTGCGTTATCGCTTGCCATGCGCTCGTAAGTTGTCAGTAGATGGTTTGTGTGTTACTTCCACTGTGTCTTAAGTTGTGTACTGATACGATCAATTCGTATACTGCTTTTCAATTGGATGTATGAGTTTATTTATTTAGAAGTTTGTTAATTTATTCTTGGACGAATAAGTATGTATTTATTCATGGATAAATAATTTTATATCGGTGTTCTTGGACATATATATTTATCCTTGGACATATGAGTTTATTTACTACTTCTTGCATGAATAATACGCTCATACCTCGATACATACCTTGCTGCATGCATTGAGTGTGTTACGTTTCTGACGTGCGTGCATTTCTATCACTCACTGTCCCATCTCCTGGTATGTCACCTGTTTGCTGTGCTGCCCTGAATTCACACGTTGTCGTTTCGAATGTACTCACTTTGATCATCTCTGCCTTTGATCTGTGGTCCACTTAGTCTGTCTTGTTTAAGGGTTTAGGGTTCAAACTGCAGTTTAACTTTTCTAATTTTAGTCACACCCCTATATGCTCTTTGTCCGCATTTCATTTAGCGTTTTATGGTTTTTTTAACCCTAACTTTGTCTCAACTCTTTACTTTAATATTTTAATACATTCATTGTTTGCCTTTGTTGCTGAGGGACGAGGGTGTGGTACCTTTTATTTTCCTTCCCATTGAGTTTATATATATATATAAACGTGTTTTAACACATCGCTTGTTTGTCCCAGTTTCTGAGGGACGAGGGTGTGATCCCGAACTGTTCCGAGCCTTTCACTGAGCTGCTGAACCAAGGTATGGTGCATGGCAGGACATTCACTCACCCCACCACAGGCCAGTACCTCAAACCCGATGAAGTGGACCTCTCAGGTATCATTCTCTATGTGTCCCAACTGCTCTCTCTCTCGCCTGTGCGTGTGCGTGTGTGTATGTAGATATCTAGTTATCGCTTTTAGCCTTCCTACCTTTGTTGTTTTCTGATATTTTCCACGTATGTAACCATATGTTCAATGTATCAGTATATATATATATATATGTGTGTGTGTGTGTGTGTGTGTGTGTGTATGTGTGTGTTTATAAATTATTATAAATAGTTTATAAATATATATATTTATATATATATGTGTGTCTGTGTGTGTGTGTGTGTGTGTGTTCATAAATTAATATAAATAGTATATATAAATATATATATATATATATATATATATATATATATATACATATGTGTGTGGGTATGTATATGTATATATATATATATGTGTGTGTGTGTATATATGTATGTATTTATGTATGTATTTATGTATGTATATATATATATATTATTATTATGTGTGTGTGTGTGTGTGTTGTGTGTGCGTGTGTGTGTATGTATAGCCTTACCTGTTCAGTGTGTGTGGTAATTGTGCATTTTGCGTCTGGGTTATAATGATCAACTCTCTCTCGTGCGTAGTGTATGCGGGACATAGCAAAGTGAGTATCTTGAGCTACAAAAAGCGTGTGGAGATGAGTTTTACGGGCGTCAACACAGCTCTTTATATATGTGTGTTGCTGAGAGCTGCACTTTATATACCACGTTTCAATGCTCACATTCCGGCCTGTTGTCTGTGTATATATATATGTGTGTGTATATATATATATATATATATATATGTGTGTGTGTATGTATGTATGTATGTATATATATATGTGCATATATGTGTGTGTATATATATATATATATATATATATATGTGTGATATGTGTGTGTGTGTGTATGTATATATATATATATATATGTGTGTGTGTGTGAGTGTGTGTGTGTGTGTGTTTGTGTATGTGTGTATATATATATATATGTGTGTGTGTGTGTGTGTGTGTGTGTGTGTGTGTGTGTGTGTATGGATATGTATATTTATATTTATGTGTATATGTGTATGGATTTCTTCTCGGTATTTGTGAATGTGTCTGATGCAGGACATCGCGGGTATGTACACATAGACAAGTGAATCGACAAGTGTTAGTGTGTACAGACATCTGTGTACTCGTGTGTATTTGTTAGTATTACATCTGAATGCATGTGCATGCGTCTTGTTGCACACACGTCTACCCACGCACACGCACACGTGCGTATGTGCACCCAACACGCTCCCTTAACCCTATTGCCCTAACATATTCTTGGACTCTAAACTGAACCCTAAACCCTTAATTCTGAACCCCATACTCTAACCCTAAACCCTAAACTAATTCTAGGCTCTAACCCTAAACTCTACCCGAACCTTAAACCATTTCTCAACCCTAAACAGATCCATTAAAACCACTCATTCGAGAGAGCGGGTTGGTTCCAACCGATTCGTTTGAGAAGATGTCCAAATCCAAATACAACGGCGTTGACCCCAGTGCCGCCTCCGAGCAGCACGGTGTAGATACACTGCGATTGCACATGTTGTTCAAGGCACCCCCTGAGCTTGTACTAGACTGGTATGCATTGTACTATAGTGAAGTGTGTTGTTATGTAATATGAAACGATGTGTAGGTATTGATATGGACTGAGCAACGTGATGTCGTCACATTGCTACTTCATATGCTATTCAAGGTACTTTCTGAACTCGTACTAGATTGGCATTGGTATATTTATTTAATTCTTGGTTTATTGATTTATTGATGTATTGGTTTGTTGATTTATTGGTGTATTGGTTTGTTGATTGATTGATTTATGGATTTATTGGTTTGTTGAATTATTGTTTATTGGTTTGTGGATTTATTAATTTATTGGTTTATTGATTTGTTGATTTATTGATTTATTCGTCTATTGATTTTTTTATTCTTTGTAGTCCTCGTGCGCGCGATGTGTGTCGTTGTCTCGCCATTCTTATGGATGGTTTAGGGTCTCACGAAACCTTGTAAATCCTAGAACCCCTAAAACCCCGAAAACGACAGAGTGGGTACATCACAGAAGCTGCATAGATTATTCATCTAACACTTAAGCTAGATGCGTTTGTACTAGGCATATATGTACTGTGTGTTTGAATTACATACTCTTTTACATTCCAATTAGCACGCAAACAGCACCTAGTATGGGTCCCGGCGGTGGCTGATGCTAGTGTAGTTGCTCGGGCTGGAGTTGATAGTCTTCTCACCCCTCACATATAATGCCCAAAAAGATATATTACTATCATATTATTTTTTATTCTTCTGTATTTTTGTTTTTTTTGGTTCTTTAGATTTTCATACTATATTATTGTTCTTAAAATATTATTATTATTATTATTATTTTTATTTTTTATTTTTATTATTCCTATTCCTATTTTTATTCTTATACTTATTACTATGTATACCACTTCAGAATGATGCAATATTTTTCTTCGCCTCACTGCCCTCCTTATCCTGGACCACCCCAGGGACACGCAGAGTATCCAGGGGTCTCGGCGGTGGCTGGTGCGTGTGTGGGGGTTGGTGCAGGAGTTGTTGGAGTGTCGTATCCTCACAGACGATGGCTACAAAGGCTCAGACATCGACATCGAGTCACGACGTATGCTGCACCGCACAGTCCAATCGGTGAGTGTCCAGAGTTTTAAAGTTTGGGTTTAGGGTTTCTGTAGTCACTGTGCAATGGGTGAGTGTCATTGGTCGTGAGCCAATCGAGTCAGGCATAGCTTGTTTCTAGGGTACAGTCCATCGGAGCGTTGGGCGAGTAGCCTCATTAAACGCATACATGATCATGTGGTATGTACACGCGCCTTATCGTTAGTCCGTGGAGGATGTGTTTATGTATCACTTCCTCCTATCTCTCTCTCTCGGTAGGTAGGTAGGTAGCTCACCTAGCAAGGTTTTGAGTTTTAGGGTTTTAATCTGTATGTACTCGCCGTTAGACATTATATACTCCTTGGTTGTGCCATCAATACCCAGACAACGGGTTTATGTTGAATATATATCGCCCTGTGTTTTCATCTGCGGATTGTTTGTAGCAGTTAGCTGTGTTATAGCTCAGATCGGGATACCTCCTATAGTGTGAGCTCAACTATCACTTAGCGCACAGCTACCATTAGACTCTATTCCGTCTGAATATTTGCCAAGTTCGGAAATAAACTTTACGTAGATGGGTTTTAGGGTTTAAATCGATGCGTGCAACACCTGAGATAGTCCGTTTGATCACTCACGTTCCACTTTACGAGCCCTCTCGAGTAAGTCCTCGGTTGGTTTATACATATCACCGTGTGCAAGACGTTGTCGCCTTCTCCTGTTGCATACAGCAATAGTAAACAACCCTGTATGTTTACCACTCGTATATATATGTATTATATATATTTCATTATATATATGCATTCTGTTAAGTGTGGAAACATCGCTGTACAAACTACAATGCCTCGATCTCCTACTATATACAACGATATCAAACAATATGGGTATACCCACCGCGGCATATGACTTAGTATATATACATTCTATATACTACCATGCATATGTCCAAATACATCTTGAAATAATGATTATGGCATATATATATATCTCAATAGCTAAATCTATATACATTCTATATACTACCATTCATATACCCAAATACATCTGGGTTTGTTGATTACGGCATATAGTATACCACTATAGCTATAGATATTCATTCTACAACTACCTTACACATATACCCAAATACATCTGGGTATACTCACTACTCAGCATATATACACCTCTATAACTATATATGTTTCCATTCTACATACTACCATATATATATACAATATATACACTATCATACATATACCCAAATACATCTGGGTATATTCACTACCCGACATATATATACCTCTAAAACTCGACATGTTTTCTCGGTTCTACATACTACCATGGATATATCCAAATACATCTTGAAATACTGACTATGGCTTATATATGTATATCTATAGATATATATATATATTATATATATTATCATACATATACCCAAACACATCTGGGTATACTCACTACTCGGCATTTATATACCTCTATAACTATACATGTTTCCATTCTACATACTACCATGCATATATCCAAATACATCTTGAAATACTGACTATGGCATATATATATATATATATATATATATATATATATATATATATATATATATATATATATATATATATATTTATATATATATATATGCAATATATATACTACCATACATATACCCAAATACATCTGGGTATACTCAACACTCGACATATAAACCTTTTCGTTCGCTTAGGTAGAGACAGCACTGGAAACCCATTCGTTCAACTCTGCCGTCGCAAAGCTCATGGGCTTCACCAATGGTATACGTACATATCTGTACAGAGTGTGATAGTAAACTAATCTGCCTTAGTTATGTAGGAAAGTATACGCTTTTGTATGCACCAATTGTGTCAGTATACCCAATTACCTGTGCCATGTGTGGCATTCTACGTCCTCACCTGTACTATGTGTGTCAGTACTCACATAGATACTGTATCATGTGAGACATTTTACGTACTTGACATTTTACGTACTTGCCTGTGCCATGTGTGGCAGTATACGTACTTACCTTAACCAGTGTAACAGTATTTGTACTCATCTGTACCATGTGTGACTGTATACGTAGTTATATTATCCAGTGTAACAGTATTGGTACTCCTCTGTGCCATCTGTGTCAGTTTACGTACTTACCTGTACCATGTAGTTCCGTATACGTTTTGATGAGCAATAACGTTGAACCGTCTTATCGCTCGTATGTGGCATAAACTTAATCTCAAACATCATGCACGGAGTAGAGCGTAGATGAGCCAATACTTACATCCATCTAGTTGTAATGTGGCCACATGCGTGTATGAATTATGTGAACGAACGCATCCCGACGGGTCGGGATACGAATGTTTTACTGTGAATGGGTGTTCAGGTCTATCCGCAAACTTGGTATACTGTAGTCGCAAACTTGGTTTCCGCGTACAACTTCTTGTAACAAGTTGATTTGATCCATGCATGTGCCACAACCAGTAGCCTGTCTAGTTATCCGATACTCCTAACAAATTCACTGTGTACGCATGTTACTTGAGGTCAATGTGTGACAACCTCTCCACAAATTCACTGTATATGACTGATGGTCAATGTGGGGCAGACAGCTGTACACGCTGTGGCATATAAGATGATCATATACATACACTGAACACACCTCGGCATTGCTACCAGCACATGTGCCACAGATGCATACCTATTTGTGTACTTATTTTTGTACTTATGCCTACTTGTGTACCTAGTATTTATACCTACCTGAGTTTATTTATATTCTCATACCTCATCTTAACCATTTGTCACTGGCAGAGATACGGCAGCACAGGGACAGAGGCATGAGCTCCATCCTCTTCCACGATTGCATTGAAATGCTGGCGGTGCTATCATACCCAATGGTGCCCCACATTGCTTCTGAGGTAGGTATGGGCCAAATCGTCATATTGGCAGTCCTAAATTCGAGGGTGCCGTGTCTAGTCCGTTTTTAGGGACTATCTCGTAGCGCATAGGAACGAAGACTGTACTTTTTTAGTACACACCATCTGGCACGTATACTGAGGGGAAAACAGTATGCCTCATCACGATTACCATGTTTTGGCCTGGGTTGTCTGACCGCATCTAAGACATCACGCAGATCATATCTGCCATGGTACACCCTATCACTCGAATGTATTAGTCAGGCATCCACCTATCCATGCGAAAGCCACAACAAGCAACCTGTGTGTCTGGGACAACGAGTGTTTTACAGCCATCCACCTCCTTGGAGTATAAGCGCACAGACACCTACGCGGAGAGGGACGAAAGACACTCGAGCTCTCATGACATGCGCATACATGGTTTCAGCTGTAGCTTTTGTGCTCTGTCAGAATCCTTTTCTTTTTTGCTCTGTCAGAATCCTTTTCTTTTTTGCCACAGATATGACATATCGTGATATCCCGGCCTATAAATGCCGTGCGGTGGCCTGTGGCGGACCCCTTATGTACAGATACGCGTGTCTTCTTGGCACTGGTGCACTTCTCCACACACCCCATACCTACATGGACTTGATGATACCAGATATTTTAGTGTATACCTACATCGCGGTACCCCTTTTTTTTGCCACAGATATGAGAGGTGGTGACACACTGACCCACAAGCGCCATGCAGTGCAGTGGCTTGTGGGGGATCGCACGTACAGTAGTTGGCATAATATTCCACCCGCGCACACTATTCTATATGTATAAAAAGGATCATCTTCCTCTCGTGCCGTTTCCTACATATGCTCCCTCCGCTCTGTACCATCTCTCACCTCCTCTCAGACTCCTCTACCCGTCAATACCTAAACCAGATATGCCCCTAACACCCCTAACACATACACACGCTTCATTCTCGTGCACGGCAGATATGGGAAGTGGTCACCCACCGACCCACAAGCGCCATGCGGTGGCCTGTGGTGGACCACAAACTACTGGCGACGGCTGAGCGTACAGTGGTGATCCAGATCAACGGTCGCACTAAAGGCACTGTGACGGTGGACTCAAATGCCACAGACGCCCAAGTGCAGGAAGCGGCCTTGGCATCGGACGTGGTGAAGAAACAGCAACTCGACATGGTATGTTTGTGCGTGTGGGTCTGTGTATAGTGAGTCTGGTTGTGGTGTATGTATTCATAGTAGTCCCTTGCTGCTGGCATCAAACGCGATGAAGAAACAGCAACTCGACATGATATGTTTGTGCGCGTGGGTCTGTGTATAGTGTGTCTGATTGTGGTGTGTGTATTTATCGTAGGGCCTTACTGCTGGCATCCAGCTGAATCCATACGTGTTGCTGAGTGGTAGCGGTGTTACTTGTGATGGCACCATTGTGTACCGCGGTGTTTCGAATGGTTGTGACGTGTAAGTTGTGGTAGACACACCTAGCAACTCGTATTGGTCAACTATTTGGTGCAGGAGGGAAGCAACAGAGGTGCCTACCGTGTCTTTAGCCTGTTATGTGTGGCGTGGTTATGTGAAGTCTGCTGTGTGGTGCTGTCTGGGATGTTACGGTTCTGTCTTACACTTCTGTGATATGCTCGTGCGATACACAACGTGGGTAGATTTTTTGGTTCTAGTGGCTATATAAGTATAGCTATATACATATATCGGAACTCTGTATGCTGTTGTGGTTTGTATGTGCTGGCTGCATGCGTTGTTGCATACGGACTGTACTGCTCGTTCTGTGTTGCGTATTGTGTGCTGTACGCCGTGTATCTTGGAACGGTATCCCATGTGCCGTTTCCTGGGCTTAACGTATTCGAGACGCTTTTGATCCCGCGGGACAAAATGCCGTAGTGTTATGTATAGGACATTGCATATAGTGAGATGGACTGCAATATGGTTTGTCTTTGCAATGTATTTGATTGTAGTCCGTGTACGCCCTGAGTCTTATCGCACATGTCGCGTGCTCGAACAGGTCTCGCATTATATACTACTATTATACAATTTTGTGCTTGTTGGGTCGAAATAGTTGCTGGCAGATGACTTCATTGGAAGTTCTGCACTATGTACTATTTCCTCATATTTCCAACGCATGGTTGCATGTGGAGTATACGCTTTGACATAGCTTAAAACGAGTCGGCGGAAGCAATATCACTGCGCATGCCTATGCTATTCCCCGTGCGCGAATGCGACCTATGTCTATGAAAAAATGTCGGTCTCGCCTGTTGTATATATTCCGGATGTAAACGCACGGTTCAGCTGTGCGTGGTAGTGTGTCGTATGTGTGAAGTGGGCTCATTGTTTATATACTATGGTGCTGTACCATTTAAAGGAAACACATGTGACAGATAAAGGCGGTAGAGAAATGCTGACGGCGTCTATTTCCTCGCTTTCATATACAGCTTTGAACACTAACACGTGCTGATGCAGCCATGCTCAACATGCTATATGAGGGAAACAGCCACAAAGTACATTTCGTTTAATTGGTACTAACCGGGCTCGCAAGGTTTAGTCTAATTATTGCCTGATCGCACACTCACAGGACTCGATACGGCGCATAATCGTCGCTAACAAGGGGGGTCTGATTAATCTGGTCATGCCAAAGAAAAAATAAAACTTCGGATGAACTATCAATAGAAGAGGAAAACTTTAGTTGGTAATAGAAGAGAAATAAAGTATTAGACGAGCAATCCATCCCCAGTACTGAAAGGCTCTTGCTGAACATTTAAACTCAGGAACGAAGAAAGGTATATAAGAGTTGGCTAGACTTTTGCATCTTCAACATGGGAGATATACAGGACGCGGTTTTTGTCATGAAGGATTTATGAATCCGTCGTATGTTGAACTACGACAGTGCATGCCAACATACCACAGACTGCGTGTGAACCCATATTCACTATGTACACATTACACTTTCAGAGCACTGCTCTTGCATGCAAAATATTCCGAAGCGCATAGTACTTCTACAAGCCGCTGTACGGCCGTGATATACACTACATTCGAAAAAAACTATCGTAGTAATCTTCTCACCCACTGTGGCTATCCACTGACGTAGTTGTTGATTTTGTTTTACTCAGTTCATACGATTGGTATGAAGAGTCAGTGACGTAAAGGATAGTATCCTGTGGTCGTTTATATGCTTTTGAAGGTGTGAATCCTCAGTGAGGTAATGATTCCTCTTCAAATGTGGAACGTGCATGTGTTTTTAAAAAAATTATCTCTACATGCCACACTTATACTTCCTTCGCACCTTTTGTTAAAAAAAGGCAAATAAGACAATTGTTATATAATTTTCAAGACGGGTCAATATGAATTGATTCTGGAGATATTCCGGGAGGGGTTGAAAAAATGACGGTCCTAGATAACGGTATACGCTCGGAACAGGGCGCTGCTGGCTCGTAAGCACGACTCGAAAAATTTTAGTGCCTGATGTGAGCCCAAGAGTGGTGAAAAGTCGCATATCAATTGCGTGGCAATATCTGAACCCTGCTTTGGTAGTTTGGTAGTTTTCGATAGCGTCGTGCACATAGAGAATATTACGAAGGGAGCAGCGGACTAGTAACAGTACATGCCAAAACATATGGCTGAAACACACTTATCCCATATCATATGACCTAGTATTTCAAACACTTCAAAGCTGATAACAATTAAAAGCACATCCCGGTGATGGCTGTGGAGAATTTTCCACCAACAACTACGCGAATTATGACGGAACAGTACACCGTACGGTCGGGCAAGAAATCGGAGTCAGAGATATCCCTATCGAACCATGATGTAAAACAGGTCGAACATTGTGGGTCAGGTATATCTCGAAACGGTCGTGATGAATCGATATGCCGTGAAATTCATACAAAGCAATCAGATATACTCAAATTGCGCGATTCATTGGTATAGTTCCAAATTTGTGCTTGTTGGGGATCTTATTTATTTCAAGATGGCAGTAGCATACATTCTTATAAGCCAATGGGAACGTTTGATTATTGACTAGTAGCATGAGTCAGGTAGTTTTATAACCATTCGGGTTGGTAGTCGTACTTTGCTGGCCGGTACGGACCATTTCCACCCAATTCTCGCCAGTTTTTAGGGCCTCAAAGTGGGTGGGCGTTCTGCACTCTGGTCCGATAAGTTAGATTTTGTTTTTGTTTTTTTTAATTCCTGTGTGAGATTCGAACTAATTGGGGTTATTTTGAATAGGGATAATATCATAAATTTAAAAGTCCATGACCGTCTAGAGAAGAAATAAAATAATATGTCTGGAGGCAAATGAATGGAAATGCCACATTGTGGTTCATAAATTCACATATTTGTACTATAGAATTAATTAATTTTAAAATAGATTGTCTGGGAATTAACTCAGTTGGTAGAGTGCGTGCTTAGCATGCACGAAGTCGGGAGTTCAATTCTCTCATTCTCCAGCTTACTTTTTGCATCTTTGTCTGGTTTGAAGAGCATACGCCCCTCGCGGGGAAATTGTTACCTTCAGTAATACATGATAGATTTATATATATATATATATATATGTGTGTGTGTGTGTGTGTGTGTGTGTGTGTGTGTGTGTGTGTTATATATATATATATATATATATATATATATATATATACAGACGATCTTGAACTTATGCACACCAGACTACAGGCAGTTGACACGCACGTTTTGAAAATTTTGATCAGTTTGATATCACTCCTCGATTGTGTTAAATTAGGAGGTGATACTATTCTTCAAACATTTGACTGTATTTGCATATAGGTCTATACATGAAACGGTATGTGACAAACATACAAATAGAGTCAAAGAATCCTATTTGCATGTTGCGCTTTTATCCTGCGCCCGATCCTATGCGTGCGTTGATTAATATTAGATAATAGGTCACTTCGCTATACAGTTACAAACTTACATACTAATTCAGGTAATTCAGATAAAGAGCACGTAAGATGTTTCAAGATTGAACGCATAGCTTGGAAGCAGATATGTCGAAAATGTCGTTGTGTACCGTTGGCCCATGTACCTGTATAAACTATGCACGAAAGTACGACTAGAGGGTGGGGCTGAGAGGGGAGAATGTAAACAACAGTTTGTACTCACTGCAGCATAACGATCTCCTGATAGTCTGTGGCATAATCTTTAAATTTCCAAAAACCTCCGGTAACAAACGTTGTGGACATATTTACTCGTTTAGAAAAAAATCACCTAGCCGGAAATCGAATCCGGGTCTACCCCGTGGCAGGGGGCAATTATACCACTAAACCACTAGGTGTCGATACCAATCATAATCTTACTATTCTATAGATAACGCTTGTGTTTGATATCGTATCAATTGTGGCAAGATGATCTAAATACTCGCTGCTTATCCTGGCAGATTGTAGTATAAGAGTAGTCAATAATATATCGTCACTGAGTTCATTTTGGCATGCCAAAAAGGAATTTACAATCAATTGACGTTCTCTTACAATAAGCGTCACCTTATGTACATGAAAAAAGAATCGTGTGAATTTGTATGTAATGATGCGAGTGTCCCTTTACGTTAAATCTCCATCCGATATTGACATAGTATACCATAAAATACTGATCGATTAACAACCTTCAGACCAGGCAAAATACACTTGATAAAGATGCCGAACCCCATGTCAATCATTGAAACTATTGACCTGTGTATATACATCGATACGGACAACTCACGATAAGACTACAAAAGTTCATGCACATGTACACATTTGCAATTGACTGCTTGTCAGTCAGTTTGGTATTAGTATCAACTTATGTGTTATTGTAGTGCTTTTGTAAGGAATCCGTATCGAACTATTTTGTGGTAGTCATGAACCTTGAGTGGCAGTAAATGTAATTATGTTGTACCAATGAAGCAAATTTGTGCAAAGTATGTCAACACTGTTATTTACTCCACTTTAAAACCTCTCTAGTATGGTATTAGCACCATTGACTCTGGCATCCCTCGAGTGCTTGCACGCGTAGGTATCACTAGCTAAACTTGCAGACCGTGTTACACATGTATGCCGTGCTAAGGGTCTCGGTATGTTGCTCCTTTTCTAAAGCAAACAGTGCGTGCATAAACATTCGACTGACAATTCTTCAGCGGAGCATGTATTGGATAATTATTTATTAATGCGCATACAATGCATATAATCATAACATCTACGTATAAATTGATTCACCTGCGCACGGACGATCCTCACATGGATGCTTCTATTGTTACTTCCTAGCTGTGCGCGAATGCAGGCCCCTTGTAACTTTATGCTCGTTTCCCCTCTGCATATAAGCATGCGTGTTGGGCGAAAACTTACCGTCACTAGTTGACCGTACGTTGTGATTAGTTGTCAGTTTATATTAGAGTCCATCTTCAATCCAGATAGTTCACTGTAACCTTTAGTTTGTATTTATTTCAAGTGCCAACAACTAAGATCGAAGGGACGTTGGCTCGCTTCATATACGTTCACGGCAACATTAATCTAACAAATCCGACTTTTATTAAAGAAACCCTACTTCTAAAAATCAATACTATAAGCTGGTGCAGTGACTCTGACAACACAAAGTTATGTGTAGGTACGACTTACTAATATATTTCATATCTAAGCACACAATCCTTTTTAGTGTCATGTTGTACATGTGGCTCTATCTCGGCAGTTAACTGCTCTACTCCACTTTGCAGTCTATCTATCAAATCTACAGAATCGTTGTTAGTTTGCTATACATACTGCACAATAGCAAGAGTATCTGCTGACGAATGTTGTGGTCAGGAATACATTAATAGGGCTATTAGTTTTATTTTGATAGAATTTTTAACCTAGGTTTAGGGTTTATTTGATCATTATTTCTGATCAAATAAACACATGGTTTTATGAACCAAAAATATTCAATAAATAACCAACGACTGACCTCTGGAGAGGAGAGTACGTTGAGATATAGTTATTGAAGCTTGTTTTACTACATTTTTATTTGATCATTATTTCTGATTAATAAACACATGGTTTTATGAACCAAAGATATTCAATAAATAACCAACGACTTATGTATATATAATATATGTATATATATATATATATATATATATATATATATATAATATTATTATAAAAAAATAAGAATGTATGAATATAGTAGCATAATAATATTATGACATAATGATATAGTAACATAATAATGTAATATTATAATAATATTTATACACGTACGCACACGTGCGCGCGCACACATACTATCACGCACACACACGCGCGCGCGCGAGAGCAGACACACACACGCACACAAACACATACAGACACACATACATACACACAAACGCACACACACACTCGCACACGCACACTCGCACACACACACACACACACACACACACACACAGAAACACTTACCGTCGTATCCACAGGATTAATCTACACTTCGATTTGATACAATCTGCTGTCGTCGTGCTCTCACTAAAGTCAACAGGCATTGTTGTCAGATCGTGTGTCTCATCCCTGTAGCAAATAAAGTAAAGAGTATCGTTAGATAAAGCACAGAACATGATATCAAAGTGCTGAAGCTGTGTGCATTTTTCTGGACTTTTACATACATAGTATGTATTTTTATTTTTGCTATATACGGATACACAAGATTTTGCATATGTGTGAGTGAGGTGTCAGTTGGCACACTCGCCGGCATTTCGAACCTGATGAAAATAGAAAAATAATTTTTATTTTTGCGTCATCAAAAAGATTACAGCACTGGAAAGTCACTAAACGTACACAAGAAAGTCTCTAAATGCACTTTTCAAATTTCTTGTTTAAAAAGTTTGAGAAAGGATTGAAAATCACATTTAGCGATTTTAATTGGACAATCATAAAACGTACCCGTAAATCTGTATGTACCTTTAGTGACTTTCCCATGTAGGCCATGTACATTTAGAGTATCTCCTCGAGAATTAAGACTAGGAATCTAGACAAGAACCCAAAGAAGGGTACAATAAGTATAGGTGAAAACAGCGATGTTTTTCGCTGACATGTCAGATGAAGAAGTAAGGGTTTGTTGGTCAACCCCACCCATGGCAGTAACGGAAGGATAGATAGATGAGCTAAATCATGAGTCTTCCGATAGCAGAGTATATAGCAGCGAAGCCAGTATACCATCGTTTAATATCAAACAGCAGCGATGACAATGATGGAGAGAGGGAGTCACTCAGGCAAAGACACGGACCGGCTCCAACAGGGGAGCATGGAGGACCACGTAACCGACGTATTAACCAGGCGATATGGCGACGGCTGATACATATGCACAGTATAATACGGAGACAATGGTTAAGTTATGTAAATGATGAGGTGAAAACAGCGTCCCATTGCCTAGGAAAACATCTCTTCACTTCTTCAAAGCTCGCACAACTTTGTATGCTTAAGCTTGGAGGGTGAGTTTCTGATCAAATAAACACATGGATCTATGACCCAAAGATATTCGATAAATAACCAACGACTAACCTCTAGAGTATGGAGTAACTACAATGTGGAGCTTTGGTAACTTCGGTGACAACACCTTTTTTCCTTTGAGGTAGAGTGTACGTCTTCAGATACAGTAGATTCAGGTCTATACGGGCTCCTTCTTCCTCTAAATTTTGATATAAATTTATTGAAGATCTATAGCAACCTCTGAAGTTGCGGATGTTGTCGTGTTCTTAATTGACCTATTGGCAATATATTCAGACATACTACGTGTAAGCATAGTGTTAGAGCTTTCTCAAACGTCAGAAGATACCTCTATCGTTCGATCTGATGGTTTAGTAGCTTCTTTTGTTTGTTGTTTTCTTAGAAATTACCTTCTAAAGGATGCGTGCGTAGAAAGGTTATCTTTCTCTTGCTGTAATTGCATTTTTTGTAATTTGGCTTCAAGTAATATGTCAGCTACTGTTTCTTTTCGCTGAGTATGCGAGTTTAACCATTCTGCTTTTGTCTATCTAGGAATACTCTTCGGCTTCACTGTATTAAGAGATACACTGTAAAACAGAGATAATATATCAACTGCTATTGACTAAGTACATACATTTTTTTAAATATTGTCCACATTTACGTGGCCTATATGTTGTTTTGTATACTGATACACGAAAGTTTCACATATGTGTTTTCAAATCGAACACCTAAGTGCAATTTGTAAACCAATACGCAAGTGTAGACATTTCTTAAATTGATACTCAAGTGATAGTTTAAGTAATATTAGGGATAATGGTATTTATTTCAATTTGGATAACCTTTTCAATTCTACATTGGTTATAAATTAACATGTAAATGCTAATTGTAATTCAGCACATAAGTGATAATATCTAATCAACACTTAGATGCAAATAAACATGTTAGCGGTTTTACCTTCAACTCGTACAGAGCAAACTGTAAGTCGTAAATTTACAGGTAAGCATATATACATATAAATGTAGAACGAATATACACATAGGTGACACAAATCCTTCGTCTGATTACTCTCTGAGCTACTCTAAAGTATCTTGGACCATAGGAGGAATAGTAGTTTACAACAACTTGTTAAATTAAGTAGAGCAAGTAATATGAGGACGTAAGTTAGCTTGTATCAACCGATGATAGAAGATATAGTAGTTGATATTTGAGGGGACATTATCAAAGTAAAGAAAATTATATAAAACATTAAGTTAGCTTACAGCTCTAGATAATCTACAATTTAAGTTATAGTTGTTTCAAGATATTCTGATAAAGACCCTCGGTCAGCGGCGGTCAACATCGTTTTAAAGTGATGCAAAATCAAGCTGAATATAATGTCTTAGTGTGGTCGCTGATAGCTGAAAATCAAATTTGTAGAAATATGCCGAATTCTATCGGTGTGTTTTGTCGAAGAATCAAGTTCCAATTATTCAACCTTCTGCAGCTCAGCACCTCAAATGAACCACAGGCATACTACTGTATATCCATGGTAGAGAGCAAGAGACATCCCCCGCCCCTCGCCTCTCGCCTCGAGAGAGAGAGGGAGGAATGGAAAAGCTAACACAAGATAACACGTTGATTGGACCACCAACTGTCTCTTGAAATTTATCCTGATTGCTTTATGAAGATTTTGAGATTTTATACAAGTATTACTACTAAGCTCTAGTAAGAAAATACAAAATGTAAATATGACTTAAAACAAAAACGAGTAGACACGGTAATGTGACGCGCATTTTTGTTGCAATTTTAGAAAAAGTCAATCATTGTAGTCATATTTTTGAAGAAGAAAAAATAATACGGAATTTTACAAAAAAAAAATACTACTACGTTCTAGTAAAAAATTATAAAAAGTATATGACTTAAATCGAATTGAGTACACACAGAAATGTGACACTCTTTTTTTGCTTCAATTTTAGACAATCCAAGCATTGTAGTTATCTTTTTGAGAATATTTTTTTACGTCATTTTATAAAAGTATCACTACTAGAGAAAATACTCTAAAGGTACATGGGAAAGTCACTAAATGTTATACAAATTTACGGGAACGTTTTCTAACTACTCAATCAAATCCTCTAAATGACAGTTTCAATTCTTTTCTCAACTTTATTTTAATGAAAAATTGAAAGTACATATAAAGACGTTTTATGTACATTTAGTGACTTTCCAGTTTTGTAATTTTTTGATGACAACAGGGTTCGACACCAAGGTTCGACACAAGTTCGGAACCTCTTTATAATACAAGGGTTCAACACCAGTTCGGTATTTTACATGGCCGCGTGCTTTATACTGAATTTGATTTTTCAAAACCAGTCTGTGAAGAATCCTCCACGACAAACAATTGCAATATGTCTGCGCACCATTATACTGCTAAGAGATAGCGGTAACACAAGACAATACAAGCGTAGCGCAACAGTATATATATTGTTACAACCACCAGAAACCAACTGCTCAGTAGTAAAGGCTACGAGTAGACTCGACATAGAAAGACAACGAAGATAGCTGAATCAAGCACCAGATGTCGACTGACCACCGGACACAAAGGTGAGTAAAGCAATCTGTAAGCAAACGTTGAATGTATGTATGTACATATGCATGCATGCATGTATGTATGTATGCATGCTTTTATGTATATTTCTATGTTTATATGTATGTACGTATGTAAATATATGTATGTACGTATGTATGTGTGAATGTATGTATGTATGCTTCTATGTATATTTGTACGTTTACATGTATGTACGTATGTAGATATATGTATGATTGTACGTATGTACGTGTGTATGTATATATGTTTGTATGTATGTATGCATGCATGTATGTATGTATATATGTATGTATGTATGTATGTATGTATATATTTATGTAGGTAAGTATGTATGTATATACATATAAGTACGTATGTATTTATGTACGTACGTATGTATGTATGTATGCCAAACAAACTCGCACTTTCTTTAGTTCTCCAGATTGAGTATACTCTGGCACGGCGAGCAAGGGTAAGTTGACGGAAGTGGCTGTATCCATTTGAACTATGACCAAATCTTGAATCCACTTCTGCATCTGTCTATCTACCCATGGTATCCATTTGTCTGCTACAAAGTTCCTTACTGCCTTCCGCATCCTTGCAGCTTGATCTGGTGTCACTGGCAATCTAACTTCGCCTCCTTCCGGTCTGCACCTGTCCTTTTCTCGAATACCATCATTGTCCTTCAGTTCCTTGTCTAGTTCCAGGCGAACACCGGTTTCCTCGGTCAAATCTGGTGGTCGTCTCAACGGTATTGGTTCCAATAGTTTGTCTAGCTCCGTTGGATCTACGGGTGAGAATGGCGATTGAAGGCCTCCCACGTATAGCCCTAAGCCAGGCATAAGATCCTGGCCTACGATCGCGTGGATAGCCGGTGGTAGATTCATTAGCTCGAAAGACTGTTCTGTGAGCTCTAGACCATATCGTACTGGAGTTTGTACGGTTGAGCCTATTCGCCGTGTACAAAGACTACGATCAGCTAGGTATATATAGGATCCCTCCGGAGCCGACTTAATTTGCAGTCCCCAATCGTGTGCGATGTCGAATCAATGCAACTTCTGTTTGCCCCAGAATCCACTAACGCCCTGTATGTCTTACCGTCAATCAGGATGGATATGAATACTCGATTGTCCATTGAAAGTAATGGATCTTTAATCGATAGTATCGCAGGTGTGCTAGACGGGAAAACTAAAGTTGCATCTACATCCGACACCCTTACGTCCTATTCCTGATCGCTGCCTATGGTTTCCCACGTCACATCCTCTTCCAACTCACCCTGTTCGATTTCGTCTGGGTGTGCCAGTATGGAAGCAATGTATGTGTCTGTAGGCGCATGCCAAAAAGGAATTTACAATCAATTGACGTTCTCTTACAATAAGCGTCACCTTATGTACATTGAAAAAAAATCGCGTGAATTTGTATGTAATGATGCGAGTGTCCCTTTACGTTAAATCTCCATCCGATATTGACATAGTATACCATAAAATACTGATCGATTAACAACCTTCAGACCAGGCAAAATACACTTGATAAAGATGCCGAACCCCATGTCAATCATTGAAACTATTGACCTGTGTATATACATCGATACGGACAACTCACGATAAGACTACAAAAGTTCATGCACATGATATATATATATATATATATATATATAAGGACTTGCAGCTTGTCAATTTAGATTATCCAAAAGAAAACGAAAGCACCCCGAATCTCACACTCACCAGCGCGTTTATGTTGATTTCTATTTAACTAGAATAAAGAGTAGGTCTCCTGCACCGTTTAAGCCCATACACAAGCATTCACTATCAAATGTCTCAATGTTCTGATCTTTCACCTGCAAAGAATGTGCATATTGGTCCATATCAATGATATCTGTCTTTGTTTTGTGAATGATTTTACGCCATACATTCTTTCTCGCACTCACAAAAACACATGACGCAGATTTCAAATCTGGCGGCAAATGTCTGTCTCGATTTTCGGTTGATTTTTGGTTTTTTGATATTAAAATCAGTGCAAACAACATTGAATAACCATTGCTCAAATTCTAACTACTAATCTTACGCGTGTGCAGGTATGGAAGTAGAACGTAATGCTGAAAATAGCTGCAAGGTTTGGTTCTCAGCTAAAAGAATAGAAGAGGGCTGTATCGACATACGAAAGAGAAGACGAATCATACTTGTACAACTAAAAATTTCGTCCACGTGGGTTGGTTTAATATCTGCTTACTTATGAATCTAAGAGTATTAGAAACAACCACGAACTTGGAGAGAAGATTATGGGTTCTTAGAGAGCCGAAAGAAAGAATTCGCCAATTATCTATTCGTAAAGGCTTGTCGAGGACACAATGCAGTCTTCACTGATCCAAAATTATATGTAATTAGTAGTGCAGTCCGAATTATTAATCGTCAATCAATACAATTTTGTTGTATATTTAGGACAAATTAAGTTGAATTAATTTAACCTTTTCAAATTCAAAGAGGCTCCTCTCTTGTGTAACTTGAGACGCGGATATACAACAGCTATGATTCTGTTTATGGTCAAATAACTTCCAATGTAGTAAACAATTCGTCTTTTACATACCAATGACTTACCTTGCCACCAAAATAATAAAAATAGTATTTTGTGGTCAGAATACAAGTACTTATATTTATTTGATTATTTTAGGTTTATTACAAGTTTTACAGTTTATCAGAATAATCTGATAAACTGGGTTTTAGGGTTTTGCTGGTTTTACAGCACATGACTAATGACTCATTTAAGAGTCAGTCATTTTAGGATTACTGTTTATAATTACTAATAAATGAACAACGTCCCCCTCCCTGAGGAGGGAGAACGTTGAGATACAGTTATCTCGCGTATACTTACTACATTTTTAACTTACCATAGAAGTTGTTGGTTTATTAGTAATTACAGAGAAAGCTACAGAATATGAATTAGTCAGTAGCTGGCGCATTTTTTTTTGTTATAAGTATAACAATTGAAAGACAATGCGAACAGAGAATGTCGCATCAAAATGAACGATTTAGATTATCCGGTCGCTGGTTTAACGACGTGTGGACGACGAGGATGAAGAAAGAATCTACTAATACGAGTGAACCCGAAGAGCGAACATTCCAATCAAGCAGAACATTAACTAGGGTCAATAAGGAAAGTCTCACGACGATCAAATGACGAAATCAGACAATCAGTCAGATTCCATAGATAAGTAGTCATGTGTGAGTACAGGTAGGAAGGTTGTTTTCAGTGTGAGACAGGTACAAATCGAATTGCAAGCTAATGAGCTTAAATTGTATTTAAGAAGTTGTTAGAAGAAAGTTCTTTAGGATCCACAGTAGTGTAGTAGAGATGGGAGATGTACATGGTTAGTACCGACTCGGTTAGTACGATGACGCAATGAATCAGCGGCATACTAGATTATTTTACAAAAAATTCAGAATGGGATATTAGGAAGCATACAGAGACACAAGTAAGCACCTGTGAGTTATTAGGAGCATATAAGGGTGGGGGCGCACATAACACGAACGATGCAAGTAAATACAAGGTTAAATTGTAAAAAAATGATATGCGAACACACTCAAATCACTAGAACTTCCAGATAAATCAGGTCAACGGAGAGGATCAACAGTATGCACAGAAGGTGTGGTTGACGGCAGCTTAGTTTAGGAGTGCAATAACCAGCAATCGTTCTTAGATCAAGAAGCATATTCCAACAACCGCAACAGCACATGACAAGGACATCACGGGTAAGAAGAGCAAAGGAGGAGCGATGAGGGAAGTTCCCAACAGGGTCCTGCGAATAGGCCGTCATTAGGCCGGAGTAAGAGCTGGCGAGGAGTAGAACAAGAAGTGGCTCCGACTAATGAGGCACTCAACCATATGTTATTGTGGGATGAAGAGTAAGACAGCTGGTAGTGTTAGAGTATATAGACTATCCACACTACTTATGTTAGTGTAGGAAATAAAACAGTCACGAGGGAACCCACGAGTTCCTCGGAGATCGATGTCGAGACGTTATGTGTTTGAAGGATGAAATTTAATAGAAAATGGATATTTATATTCAGTACTCTATCAGTTCATTCGCACACATTTCTAGTTCTCCATTGACAAACAACTCACCAACCATGTCCTACCCCCGCCAAAGTCGTAGACAGCAACTCTTGAATCCTGAGCGCCGCAAGGAAGATGATATCGACCGACGTGGAACTAAACGTCGTCAGTCCCATACGGAACGCTCCGCTCTGCACTCAGGTCAGGCTCTGGAGGGGCAACAACAGACACATCTTGGGGCTCCACACATTATTTCCGCGGACGACAAGCAGCCACCAACAGCAAACAAAATGGACCTGCACAATCTGACGAGGATGTCATATTCGAGGGGAGACCAAGGAAGTACCCGACCTGCGTGCGGACAGTAGTCAGACTTTTATTGGTGAACAGGTAGCCAGTGAAGGGCTGTCCCCTCGTTCGTCTCGGGGATACTCCAGGGGCCTTATTTCCCAGTAATGACCCACCACGCCTCCCACCTAACAAGCGGAAGCGTCACCGGAACTGTACCAACAACAAGGAAACGGCACGGGAACAATCGTCAGCTCAGAAACTCACGGAGCTGATGACACAACAGCAGTCTCTTTGAAAAAATACGAACAGAGGTTACAGCGCATAAACGCCGGACGAACTACAATAGGGCCGGCCGCTAAGGAGAGTTCTTCTGACGCACACGAACGGGTACAGGCAGTACCAGAGGACGAAGACAACCCTACCTTCCGAATTCAAGGCTGTGAGCGTCCGTTTTATGGACTCGGGTACAAATCACCAGGGTCAGAGGACAGTTCAACCGAGGAGGATGATACTCTGTCTGCCAGTGAGAACACACCAACTTTTCGAGAGTTCGCACATGAACAAGTATTAGCCAGACAGAATCCTCAAGGTAAGCAGGCGGTGAAGAATAGACAGGACCGATTAAGTACGAACCTGCGCCAACAACAGCAACGTCAGTGGGGCGAGAAAGAAGCGCCCAGTGAATATGTACAGACACCTAAACGACAAGAGAAGGAGACAACAGTTCCTCCGCCCACACCGGCTAGTATCGAGAAAAGGCGACAGGCGCTACACGCACGGATACTACATTTAAGTGACGAGCTATGCCAAGCAATCGAGGAGAATAACACGGCTCGAGCTGAAGCTCTTCGGGGCGTGATTGAGACACTTCGAGCTACATTAGAGTCTCGACCGGTAGAGAAGCGTCCCGTACCTTCACCACGTACGTGGCCTGATTGGCCGTCGAACAGATACTACCTACATGATATTATGGAACGGGACACAAGAGGGGCTCTCCTCGAGGCGTTCAAGAACGCACAAATCGCAGGGCTGGACGAGAGTTGGAACCTTACATGGTTTCATAAGGTACTATCTTACTTCAAGGCGGAGAAGTCAACGCTGGACTACATCCGCGACAACTCTGAACGGTTGAAGACATGCACACCTCAGCTACAGATCGAACAGATCTGTTCGCACGAAACACAAGCCACTGTCGATCCCGCGTTTCGCAAGTTAGCCAAGGGCCAAAGTCGGAACATGCACACTCCTCTTATGGAACAAATGACACAGCTCATGGAGAACCACAGGAGGGCACGTGAACGGTGCCAGACAGATGCCGACTTCCAACAGAATTTAGTGAACCACTGCATTGTACAACTGTTAGAAGAAGCTCTCAACGGCCGTACGTATGAACGTACTCTACAGTTGCATCCCAAATGGCAACTGATGGAGACACACGAGCTTATACAGCTGTTGAGCCTTGACATTCAGGATGCACAGCAACGTACGACAGCACATTTCCAGGGTCGCAACAACCGCGAGGGCCCGACGACCAATGGAAGTCGCGACCACACCAATAGCCGCCCCAACCTACAGACGGGTAGACGACAAACGCAGAATTGGACTCAACGGCCCCAACCTACGGTACCAACGACTTGTGCGGGGTGCCAGGCACAGGCGCCACCAGGTGGTAGGCACATCCCACGGTGTCATCATTTCAGGGCGTCGCAAGCGGTGAGCGCAGAGGGGTCGGGCAAGGCGATACGACAACGACCGTCCTTTGAGGGACGTACAATCGGTACACAGACCGTCCACAACGTCAACCGCAGGACAGGGGCAGAATACATCCCAGACTAGAGACGTAGTTACAATACGTCCGACGCCTCAAGTACAGGTGAATGCGATTGCACAGGACGAAGACTTGGCTCCACCATCGGAAGCTACAGAGATTCATATCAACACGATCCTTTACGAAGACTTCGAGCACATGATGTCAACACCAAACCATACCTATGAGACGTGGGAGTCGGTAGCCGATCATGCATGAGAGGTGAGGGTGTCTGAGTCGGATAGGAGCTTCATATTTGTTACCACGATTGGCAGCAGTGATGGCATTACAAGACCCATTGCTGACGTCAGACAACCGAGTCTATATTCAAGTACAAATCAACGGACGTACGTTCAAAGCCTTGATAGACACGGGAGCAAATAGAAGTTGTATCTCACAGACATCCGCAGACCTCCTTGGCCGACCAATAACTCCGGCACCACCTGGGTCATTTATATATTTAGCTGACAAGGCGGTGCGAACTCCCCGACTGGGGACGACGGAAGCGGTACCTATAAGGTACGGTACCAGAATTATCGACGGTTCATTAGAATTGATGAACTTGCCGACGGGTATAGATGTTATAGTGGGGCAAGATATGTTGAAAGGCTTGGGCCTATACATAGGCGGTATCCAATCGCCACTTGCACCAATAGACCCCACAGAACTAGAAGAGCTCCTCGAACCCATAACACGCCGACAAGCACCTACCACGACGGAACCCGTCGATGTACGCGAACGGTTGGCACAGGATTTGGAAGCCAATGCGAAAATTGCCGACAACGCGCGCTGTCGTCTGGAAGGGAGTGGAGGTAACCATCCCAGTAACCCATGAACAAGCGTTGCAGATGCGGCGATCGGCGCGTAACTTCGTATCCGATCGATGGCTCCCCTATGTGGATGAACAAGTGAAGAAGTGGTTGACGGATTTGGTGATCACGAAACGAACGACACCAACGACTGTTAATCTTCCTCTCCTTGCGGTACCGACATTCGATGCGGAAGGCAACGTCAAGAAGGTACGCGTGTGTTTAGACATGCGTGCCGTTAACGCGCTTATTCCTGGTGACCAGTTCCTGATCCCCAAGGTCAACGAACTCATATCTCGCCTCAAGAGTAAGAAGTACTACACGACGCTGGACATATCGGCTGCATACCACAGGCTGCCCATCCATCCAGACTCACAATACTTATTTAGCTTTACACACGAACGTTATCAGTACTCGTTCATATCAGCACCGTTCGGTCTTCATGTACTCACGCAGCAGTTCCAACGTACCTTGAGTACAATACTTGATGGCTTACCGGTTCACCACTATATCGATGACATAGTTATCGCCAGTGACGGTTATGACGAACACGTTAGGACGGTGCAGAAGGTGATACAACGCTTAACATACCACAGTTTTAAGCTTAACCCTGCCAAGTGCCACTTCGCTATCTCCGAAGTCATGATCCTAGGGAAGAAAGTATCGGCACAAGGCATTGACATTGACCATGAAAAGCAGGCCAAGCTGATCGACTGGCCCACACCACTACGGTACAAAGATATAGCCTCGGCGTTGGGTTTAGCAAATTACCTCCACGAACATCTGCCTAATTTCGCGAACACGGTTGCACCCTTGCGCGAATTTTGCAAACTCAAACCAAAGGAGTTGATAGGTGATCGTTGGGAGGAGAGACATGCACAGGCGTGGCAGGCAATGAAGGACGCAGTGGTGAATGCTGTGGCGTTACACTTTCCGGTCGACGGCATTCCTCTGAACTTGGAAACCGACGCTAGCGATTACGGTTTAGGGGAGCGCTATTCCAATGGGTCAACGGTAAGAAACATTACTTAATGTTCTTTAGTAAGACTCTGAACCATGCGCAACAGAACTACGCCACACCTATGAAGGAGTTACTGGCATTGGTATATGGACTGACACATTTCAGGGAATACTTGGATGGCAACGGTTTGCGGTCTTCACGGACCACAAGGCCCTTGTGTATATGAACACACAGCTCAAACTTAATCCGATGCTTCAGAGATGGCATCATATCATCGCGCCATTCAACTTTACCATATCGCATATACCAGGAGAGACAAATGTGCTCCCGGACATGTTAAGTAGAGTACACGAGGGGACAGCGGAGCAGGACGAACTCGAAATAATGTATACAGACGGCTGGCATTTATTCCCTAGTTACTTTGAACAAGCGCAACAACACTTTGGACCGAATGACATAGATGTATTTGCGGACCCAACCAATGCTCAGCTTCCTCGGTTCTGGACGAAGGATGATGGGGAAGGAGCGATTGCCCACGACTGGTCGATAGTCGATGGATGGATGAACCCGCCTTGGGAACAGATACACAGGATGTTACGCAAGATACGAGCCGACGGCGCACGGGCCACAGTATGTCTACCATGGGTACCAAGAGCACCATGGTTCCACCTGTTCAAGCAGTTATTGCAGACAGAACCGGTGCTGGTACCACGGACACCACACACGTTCCTCAAGTACGCTAAGTACGCATGTGGGAAGACACCATGGGGTCATACCGTAGTAGCACGGGTGGGTCCTCCCAATGGATTCAAACTGGACCCGCTGTTTTCACAGCGACTTGGTTTTGCAGAACCAAAGCATACAAAATATGTCATGTGCTTAGACACAGCGCGAGAAATCTCAGTGGCACTGGCAGATGCAGAGGGTCAACCGGTGTTTGCACAAGCGAGTCCGGCGGAGAAACAGCGTCGTACGCAACTCACGCAAGCGCAACACGAACAAGGACATCATGGGGCGGCGGACACAGTCCAACAACTTCGTCAGAACGGTCACATTTGGCCAGGGGCACTTGAGTTAGCCACAGAAGTTAAGCGGCAATGTGGCACATGTTTGGGACAGGACACACTTCGTAAAGGTTTCCACCCGATGATTAGCATCGATGCACGCTACCCGTGGGACCATATTCAAGTGGACTACATCCCGATGCCACTGGAGTCCAGACGCAAGAACAATTATATTCTTCACGTCTTAGACATCGCCACAGGCTATTCTATCCTTCGAGCCACACCGGACAAGACAAAGAAAACCACGACACAGACACTCATAGAGATTTTTTGGCGAACATGGTTTCCCCGTAAAATCCAAACAGACATGGGGAAGGAGTTCACCAACAAGTTAGTGGAGCTTCTGGTCCAGGAAGTGGGGATGCTACATAAGGTGTCTCCACCATATCGACCCCAAGTGCTGGGCGCGGCAGAACGACGTCACAAGGAGATTACACGTTCTATTCGACAATGCTGTGAGGCAGTTCCCTTCGATGGGACGAACGCCTTCCGTTTACGATGCTATACCAGAACCTTCGGATATCCCGTCGCCATAAGAGTGCACCGTTTAGCGTGTACTTTGGCCGCCGCCATGTTCCGTTCGCCGATTTCACGGACGAGTTACCGGATTCTCAGCCGATGACGAATGACACCTGGGCACAACGATTAGACCAGTTACAGGACACTATATTGCCGACCCTCCACCACATTACCAAGAAGTATACAGGCAAGCTTACGACGACATTTGACCGCCTGCATGCTCACGACTTGGTACATTTCGACGAAGGAGATGTGGTCATGGTACGATCAGAAGGCCGAACAACGAAGGCTATGCGGCCATTGTTTGGACCATATGTAGTCAAAGCTAGACACGGCCAACGCTACGAGTTAGCGAACAAGGATGGTTCCGCCCCACCAGAATTCAAGACCAAACCGGTACGGGTGGAACTCCTCCGTTTAGTGCATAGACGCACAGACCCACCAATTAACGAAGACTTATGGACCGAAGGAGGGGTTGAGTTTCGCCATATTATCACACATCGTACGAATGATGAGACGGGGAATTTAGAATACCTGGTGAGATGGCGAGATGGCGAACCAACGTGGGAAACAGCAGAAGCTTTTGATGATGCCAACGATATCGCGGCCTACCACAAAGCTTCGCAGACACGGACACGTAAGCGCCAACGTGCACAGTTCTAATACTTTATCTTCAATATAACTTTGTTCTCGGATATCGAGCTCAAGCTCTGGAGCATAAACCAGCAACTCTAGCTCCCGAGTATAAACCAGCCACTCGAGCTCTTGAGTATAAAAAGCAGCGACTCTAGCTCCCGAGTATAAACCAGCCACTCGAGCTCGCGAGAATAAACGGTTAGCACTCGAGCTCGCGAGGGAAAATCGTCAGCGGCTCAAGCTCGCGAGGTTAAATGAGCCACTCTTGCTTCGGAGTATAACACAGCGAAATCAATCAAACAACTCCTTGGGCATTGTTTTGAAACAGCGGGTTAATGGTTTGCACGGTTTCTGCCACTGGCAGTTTTTCTCCGACACAAATACAGTCCTATATTGTACTTGCCAAACTCCTATATGCTGACACAGATGAACAGTAGCTTCAAGAATTCAAACACGACGGGTCGCTCGAGACGTACACATCGGGTCCTCTAGCTCTCTGAGGTAAAATGCCAGCACAATGCTCTAGCTCTCTGAGGATAAATGCCAGCACAATGCTCTAGCTCTCGAGGATAAATGCCAGCACAATGCTCTAGCTCTCGAGGATAATGCCAGCACATAAGGTACTATGCTATTCTTATCATCTCTGAAACTGGCACACTGCTTTGTTCAGTGCTTCAGTTTGGGGGGGTTGTGGTCAGAATACAAGTACTTATATTTATTTGATTATTTTAGGTTTATTACAAGTTTTACAGTTTATCAGAATAATCTGATAAACTGGGTTTTAGGGTTTTGCTGGTTTTACAGCACATGACTAATGACTCATTTAAGAGTCAGTCATTTTAGGATTACTGTTTATAATTACTAATAAATGAACAACGTCCCCTCCCTGAGGAGGGAGAACGTTGAGATACAGTTATCTCGCGTATACTTACTACAACTTACATATCATCATCCCCTAAAAATATTTATCTCGCAATTTTGACAGAGCAAGCAAATTATGTGCACCTGGACATGAGAAGTATATAATGAGGAAATACTCTAAATGTACATGGCCTACATGGGAAAGTCCCTAAATGTACATACAGATTTGCGGGTACGTTTTCTAATTGAGCAATTAAATTCGCTAAATCTGATATTCAATTCCTTTCTCAAACTTTTCAAACAAAAATTTTAAAAAGTACATTTAGAGTTTTTTTCTGTATATTTAGTGACTATCCAGTGCTGCAATTTTTTTTTGGCGACACCTGGGTTCGACGCAAGAAAAAAAGTGAATTTTCTATTTTGTATCAGATTCAAAAGGCCGGCGAATATACTTATAATTTATTCGAATTGGCATATGAGGAAATGAAAAAGGTATCAGGATAAAGCTAAGCAACTCAAGCGTGAAGGAAAGCAAGAATGCAATACTGATATCAAATGAACCATGATTGATCGACAAGACCGTTATTACATATATGCACATATATAAGCGCTTTTTACGAATTTAATTTCTCCAGGTTACACCCTGGGCAGTACAAAAGACTATAGCCCGCCTCGATAAGTTAAAACCAATCACGAAAGTTCAAGGTAAGGAACATGATCAGTGATTGCAATGTTGAGCTTGTTGTTTGTGATATAGTGTAATTGATTTCTAGGTGTCGTTAATCAATGTGCTCAAACGCAGAGACAAACCAAACGCCAGCGAAGATGCCCTCAGCGGACTAAAACAATGTCACCGTTAAGAATTCGCCCTTACGGGAGATGCCATCGACTGATGCGCCACCTTCATCTACGTCATCTGCCACGTAAGTGTATTCGGATTCTTAGAGACATCAAATTGATGCTGATAAGAGAAGGAATTAAAAAACTTCTATAATGATCGTGACTTCAACGGAAAAAAACCCAAAACAGTGACACCGTCAAGGATTCGTCCCTACGGGAGATGCCAACGACTGATGCGCCACCTTCATCAACGTCATCTGCCACGCATGTATGATTTTTGTTTCAAAAAATATATATATAAAAAATCAAGAACGTTAACGTTTGCACACTTTGGCATGAAAAATCCTACATTTGAGCTCTTTGATTTTCCGTGTTGCTTGTTGCTCTTCAGGGAGCTCATTGCACACAACTTCTAACTTTGAGAGTTCATTATCAAAATTATTTATTTCAAGAGAAATTCAAGCTTTCCAGCCCCGCTTTATCGGGTTCTCAGTCTCTATGCTCTGTGCGAGTATGCATTCTCTCCAGCTACAGGCTTAACCATGGGTTTCTTGTGTTTAACGAAAAACATCCCAACGAGTGCTTTTGTCTAAGCATCAGCAGTCATCTCGTCTGTGGGCGTGTATCGTAGGACCACCGAATTGTCTTGAATTTTATCCTTGATAAAATAGTGTCTTGGGTCGAGGTGTTTGGTCCTGCGGTTCACCTTATCATCTTCAGCAATTTTTATCGCTGATTGATTGTCTTGATTGATGACAATTGGTCCAATGTCGATACCAAGTTCCGACAATAAATTTCGCAGCCAGCAGATTTCCTTTGTGACATCATTCAAAGCAATATTTGTTGCTTCGCAAGTGGACTGTGCTGTCAATTTCTGTTTTCTTGATCCCCAAATCACAGGTGCATTGCACATAAAAATGACGTAGCCACTTGTTGATATACGGTCTGTTGCGTCAAAGACAAGCTTGCCTCAGCGAAAGCTACCGGCTGTAGGGGTATCTTAGAGTCGAACCTTAGTCCATTTCCAGAGGTGCCTTTCAGATATTGAAGTACTCGCTTGGCAGCGTTCCAGTGACGTAGGAGTGGTTTATCAAGGTGCCTGGATAATTGGTTCACGGCGAATGTTATATCTGGTCGCGTACCATCAGCTAAGTATCTACTGCTATGGTTCTGAAGCTTGGTAGTAATATGTACATCATGTTGTTGGTGAATTCAAATGAGTAGTGTCGCGCTGAGAGTAGGCTGATACTTAATAGTGCTGTTTTAAATGTCGTATCAATGAGTACGTCTCCCAAGTTTCCTAGCTGAGCCACATACTTCGGATAAATGATTATACCATCAGCTACTTCGAGCGCATACCGGTCACTAATGCGAATGTTGCTGACGAGATGATGTTTGTGGTACTTATAGGGAAGTACTTGTATGGTGGCGCAACTATCGCAAGCTAGTCAGTATCCACCTCTGAAATCTCTATCTGACTGATCATTCACCCTGTAGGGTTGATTGTGGAGAAAGCTATCTGTCTGTTTGCAGGTAACTGGTCATCAGATACTTGTGCTGACATAGCTTTGTCCTGTCTGCCTTCATGAGCTTGGCGTCGATTGCTCTGGGGTCTGTATGTTCTGTCAATGTCTTGTGAACATTGTATATCTCGTGAATATCTACCATCGTCGTAGTCGCATCGATTGTACCTATATACTCGGTAGTTCTGTCGGTCCTGATCATCGTGATTATCGTGGCGGTATTGGTGGCTGTTGTTTCTGTTGTACTGTTCCACAACCATCGGTGCCCGCAAGAGGTGAGGAAAACCTGGTACACAATGGACAAACATAAGAGTTCGAGCACCCAATTGGGATCAGACTACAATTTTATTTTCCTCGCAGAGATTTTTCCCCTTGGTCATGAACTATTCATACAGAAAGAAATGAGTATTAATACTCGAGCCAACATTTATTGATGGATATTTTTTATAGTTCTAAGAGTGACACTCTAATACTTGTCAGGTCCGACACTCCCAACCGAACCAAGCTGACTTTTGGCCGAAATGTTCACCCAACAAGCAGTAAGAAAGTTATATGCTTGTAAATCATATACTGAGTGTCCAACTGTAGTGTCATGCTATAATCGTACCATATTTTTAAAATTTGAAGCGCTACATCTATATATACTTGGTGTGTATTTTTTTAATATTAATTGTATTATGTATAAAAGTTATGGCTATGTACAATTTATTATTCACATGAAATGTGCATCTTACGACAGAAAAGTCAGGCATATGTACCGTTACGACGACAATTTTAATTTTTGATTTTTGTATTTTTTTTTGACAAATTCAAACAAGTTAATAACAATGCTGAGTGCCAGTGGCAACTCTCATGGACGCAACATAAAATGCTATATGTTAAATATTTATACAAATTGTTCATAATATATGTATAAAAATATTATAATTTTTTGTACAACTTGTGCGATTTCGAACATATATATATTTTATCACTATTATTGCTGGACAGTACTATATACAATAATATAAAAGCATAAAGATGTATAAATATTGTTTAAACTTCACAATTTTATCAACATGAACACACGAATTAAGTGATCATACACACTATACACTACACACATATATATATATATATACTATGCAGTTCATCATGAGTATACACTATATTCACGTACAAACAAAATATTCAAATTATAACAAGTACACAATACACAATACATTATTCTGTCATATCACAGTAAATTATGGTATTTTGCTTATGTAAGGAGCGCTACAAATAGTTACATATATATATTTTATCACTATTATTGTTGGACAGTACTATATACAATAATATAAAAGCATAAAGATGTATAAATATTGTTTAAACTTCACAATTTTATCAACATGAACACACGAATTAAGTGATCATACACACTGTACACTACACACATATATATAATAATATATACCTAAATATATATATATATATATATATATATACTATGCAGTTCATCATGAGTATACACTATATTCACGTACAAACAAAATATTCAAATTATAACAAGTACAATACACAATACATTATTCTGTCATATCACAGTAAATTATGGTATTTTGCTTGTGTAGGGAGCGCTACAAATAGTTTCTATTGGTAGTCGACACGTCAAGGGATGTCGAGCTTACCAATAGACATATCACAAAATGTCAAGCTTGACCTTATAGATCCCATTGGTCGATAAGGTCAAGGTCATGTCAAGGTCTGTAATATATAAGAAATGTATTGGAATAAAATGTCAAGCTTGACCCTCAAAATAGATACTATTAGTCAATAAGGTCAAGGGTAGTATATAAGGATTTTATTGAAACAAGTAGTCACATTTCAATACGTCAAACCTTAGAACCACTGTTGATTGGTATGATTTCGACCCTTGACCTCCCTCAGACTTCAGAGAGCCTCGAATAATCTTCAAGCACCTCGATCTATTGGTTGATGCCAATACACCCATATACTGGTACAAACATTCAACTAGCTAAAGAAGTACGCTACATACTACCATGCCTACATGCTGTTAATACATATGATGCGCGCTACTTGCTCGTTAGTTATTACTTATAACACTTTATCGATAGTAGAATACAATAAAACTGTGGATGGGATTTTACAACCTTGAGCATTTTCAACCTTTGCGCGGCTGCGTGATATGAGAGGGAATCTTCCAACAAAGAAAAGCTTGTAAGTTGTGCTATGGTTTTTGAACAAAGTAAACGCATGCATCACAAATAATCGATGCATCAACTACTACTATGGTGAACGTGTGTACTTGTGCGAGGTTTGTATGTGTGTGTGTGCGTGTATGTAAAGTTTGTGTGTATGTGGCGTGTACACGTAACTAATAAAAATACAAACATATCCATCATATATATATATATATATATATATATATATATATATATATATATATATATATATATATGATATATGTGGTCAGAATACAAATACTTAGTTTTATTTGATTATTTTAGGTGTATTACAAGTTTTACAGTTTATCAGAATAATATGATAAACTGGGTTTTAGGGTTTTGCTGGTTTTACAGCACATGACCAATGACTCATTTAAGAGTCAGTCATTTTAGGATTACTGTTTATAATTACTAATAAATGAACAACGTCCCCCTCCCTTAAGAGAGAGAACGTTGAGATATAGTTACTCGACATGTACTTACTACATTTTTAACTATACTTTGGAAAGTTATTAGTTTATTAATAATTGTGAAATAAGCTATCTTTATTTGAGCTGCTTCATAGTATTAAATTGAAATTTTTAAATTTTTCTATAGAGAAACTACGAGCAATAGAGGAAGAACTTTGAATGTATCAGGAAAAGCAATATGGAGCAGTAGGTTGATGAGATCGCTAGAATCTACCGACGGAGGAGGTCGGTAGTTGTTCTACTAGCAGTGACGCTAGTGACACGATGCCGTCCATACTGTCAAATGGTGACAGCGGCCCGGAAGAAACACAGAGACCTGGCGAACAGCAGATATAAGGCACCAGGCAAGAGAATCTGAAGGAATCGATCGACACTTTAGGCTAAGTAGATATAGTATGGCTAGGCAGATAGATTTCTCAGCAAGTAGCTAATATTCCTAGAAAGCAACAAACATTGTCAAACAAAGACACTACAACTGAGCACGAGGAGCCTTCGAAAGCATCGGAGGGGTTGACATCAGCAGAACAGGAGCGAAATCAGAAGGTCCGGAAGGGCTCAGACAACGAACAAGATAAGTAGCAACAATAACTAAGAGTAGTTCTAGTAGTGGTCGAAACTATAAGGTTAGAGATATAAATAGTGGGCAGTAGTTACACCAGGACCCTAATAAGGACACGTACAAAGTAGAAGAAAAAGCTGGGTTAGTTAAGACAATTGTTGGAGGTAAAGAATTTCGTTAGAAACAGGAAAATAGAGTCAGGAAAGATAGATTTTAGAGTGTTGAACAGAGAAATATTCTAGAGAAGATATAGGATAGTAGTGCCTAAGACAGGTAGGGCTAAAAGTGACAAAGTTACAAACAATATAGACTCACACCAGGTCTAGACAAAAGCGAGCATAGCAATTTTATTTACACCTTGGTAGAAAGCATAGGGGTAGGAACAAGGGTAAACATACCACCTGCATATAAAGGCTTATAACGAGTCGAATACAGTAAGCGAGTGGTTTCAGACGAGCTAACATTATATTTCAGTCGTTGCAAGATACTAAAGCTCAACACACTCACAGAGAAGTGGTCTACCGAGATAAGGTCCATAGTTGGCGACGAGAACCAAGAACAATACTAAGAAACATCTGTCTTAGGGAACTTCAGGCGACAGGACGTACAAGGGCAATATTAAGTTGAGTCTAGTTACATAGAGAGGGATCGACAGAGCCAAGAAGGCCTATATGGAGCCATCATGGGTTGTTTACCACAATGGCACATGTTGGAGCACGGAAGAATAAATCAGCGACATACGGGGAGCAACACAAGAGCTGAAGAGCCTTCTCAGGAGCAAGAAGAGTTCACTGAAGAGGTAGGTGACTCCACCAGAAGGATGGAGAAGCACACAAGGGGGTAGGGTGAACCCCGACGGGGGCTAAATCATAAGTGCACATAACATATGCATTGGCTAAAGACATGAGCAGGATCAATGGTTGAGTTGATACTACGGCAAGGGACGGAGTACTGGGCACGAAATATATTGTCTAAGTAAGAATGTCGACATTTGTTGAGATGGGCGTCGAACCTCTAGGACGGGGAAAAATTTATACCCGAACTATTTTGAGGATGACTGCATACATTTCCAAACCTCCATTATATTACATTACATACTAATATGTCCAACACACGTCAAAGCCGCCGACAGCAACGCCTAACACCTGAACGTCGAGAGGAGGATGATATAGACCGGAGAGGGACCAAGCGCCATCAACATCCAACGAATCATTCCCGCCAACGGTCTGAGACAGGGCGGAGGGATACTCAGGATGACGAGGTCCATAACCAGGGAGCAAACTTCGATCGACAGATACCTACGGCAACTAGGGGCGAACCTAGCCTTATAACGGAAGACGTAGCAGACAACGACGAGGCCAAGGGAGATTCCGACCTGCGCGCGAACAGGAAACAGTCCATTACTGGTGACCATGTAGCCAGTAACGTATTGCCTCCCTGTTCGTCTTCGGGTATCCCAGGCGCCTCATCCTCTGTTAATGGGCAACCACGCCTCCCTCCTAACAAGCGGAGGCGTTATCGCCGTTGCACCAGCAACAAGGGTACGACGCGGGAGCAGCTGTCAACACAAAAGCTCACCGAGCTCATAGCTCAACGAAAATCGCTGTTGGACAAGTATGAACAAAGATGGCAACGTACGGCTTCGGAGCGCCCTACTACCTTGTTATCTCCACACGTCCCATCTACTAGTTCACACAGACAGGGGCAGACAACACGAGATAGGGAGAATAACCCCACGTTTCGAATACTAGGTCATTCACAACCACATCATGGCCTTGGATACGAGTCACCGGAGTCGGAAGGGCAACCCTCTGAGGAGGAAGAGATACTGTCATCCAGGGAGGCAGCGTCATCATTCCAGGATGTTGTACGCGAGCAAATGTTGGCCAAACGGAATCCACACGGGCAGGAGGCACTCAAGACCAAATGAGTTCGACATATCGCCAACACCAACAACGTCAGTTATTCGAGAAGGAATCCGCTAGTGAGTACGGACGGGCTCCTCGACGTACAGAGACCACGTTATGCACACCAACGATGAATGGGTAAGAACAATCTTCGAATCCAGCGGATACAACGATGCCTACACTTTCTCCTACACCGGAGAGTATTGAGAAGAGTCGCCAGGTGCTACACGCACGTATACTACACTTGAGCGACGAATTATGTCAAGCTATAGAGGATGACAACATGGCTCGGGCTGAAGCCCTTAGGGGTGCGATTGAGACACTCCGAGCCACGCTAGAGGCCCGACCAGTGGAGAAACGTCCAGTACCATCACCACGTACATGGCCGGACTGGCTTTTGAACAGTTATCACTTCCATGATATCATGGAACAGGATACGAGAGGGGCTCTACTGGATGCTTTTAAGAATGCGCAGATCGCAGAGTTAGACGAGAGTTGGAGCCTCACATGGTTTCACAAGGTGTTATCTTACTTTAAAGCGGAAAAGTCCACATTGGACTACATACGCAACAACTCTGGAGAATTGAAGATGTGAACCCCACAACTACAAATCGAACAGATCTGCTCCCACGAGACGCAAGCCACGGTGAATCCTGCATTTCGCAAGCTTGCCAAGGGTCAGAGACGTAATATGCACATTCCTATTATGGAACAGATGACACAGCTGGAGGGCACGTGAACGGTGCCAGAGGGATGCATATTTTCAGCAGAACCTATTAAACCATTGCATAGTTCAACTGTTAGAGGAGGCTCTCAACGGCCGTACGTACGAACGCACATTTCAGTTGCATCCCAAATGGCAGTTGATGAAGACGCATGAGCTAATCCAGTTGTTAAGTCCCGACATACAGTACGCACAACAACGCACTACGGCACCCACACAAAACCATAACAATCGCGACGGATCACAGAAGAATGGAGCTCGTGACTATACCAATATCCGCCCTAACCCGCAGACGGCGCGACAGCGGGCACAACACTGGGCACAGCGACCACAACCGACAGCACCTACTACGTGCGCTGGTTGTCAGTCACAAGCTCCACCAGGGGCGCGTCATATTCCACGCTGTCATCATTTCCTGATAGTTCCACCAGGAGGTGCGGAGGGCAGGACACGTTCGTATGACAACAACCGGGCATCACGAGACACACAACCAGCCTACAGACCAACCGCAGCCCTAAACTCAGGGATGGGTCAGGCCACTAACCCGAGCAGAGAATTGACCACCTCTCGCCCGACACATCAAGTACAAAAGTGGTTGTCGAACCTGGTAATAACGAAGCGGACGACACCAACGACGGTTAGCCTTCCGCTCCTCGCGATCCCGACGTTTGATGCAGAAGGGAATGTGAAGAAAGTACGCGTGTGCTTAGATACGCGGGCGGTCAACGCCCTGATTCCAGGCGATCAGTTCTTAACAAGATCAACGAACTGATCTCTCGCCTCAAGAGTAAGAAATACTATACCACGCTGGACATATCGGCTTCTATCATAGGCTACCGATCCATCCTGACTCGCAATATCTCTTTAGATTCACTCACGAGCATTACCAGTACTCGTTTACATCAGCGCCGTTTGGACTACACGTGCTCACACAACAGTTTCAGCGAACCTTGAGCACGGTACTGGATGGCTTATCAGTCCACCATTACATCGACGACATCGTGATCGCTAGTGATGAATATGACGAACATATCGAGACGGTGCGGAAGGTGATCAACGATTAACATACCATAGTTCCAAGCTCAACCCTTCCAAATGCCACTTTGCTATTTCGGAAGTGATGATCCTAGGGAAGAAGGTGTCGGCTAGGGGCATAGACATTAATCATGAGAAACAGGCAAAGCTTATTGACTGGCCTGTCCCACTACGGTACAAAGATATAGCCTCTGCCTTAGGGTTGGCGAATTATCTACGTGAGCATTTACCTAACTTTGCGAATACGGTTGCACCGTTGCGCGAATTTTGCAAGCTCAAACCGAAAGAGTTGATCGGCGACCGATGGGAGGAAAGGCACGCACTAGCGTGGCAAGCCATGAAGGATGCGGTGGTTAATGCGGTCGCTTTGCACTTTCCGGTCGACGGTATACCCTTGAACTTGGAAAGCGACGCGAGCGACTACGGTTTGTGGTCAGACGCTATTCCAATGGGTCGAAGGGAAGAAACACTATTTAATGTTCTTCAGTGAAACTCTGAACCACGACCAACAAATTTATGTCATTCCAATGAAGGAGTTACTCGCCCTAGTATATGGTCTCATACATTTTAGGGAGTATTTGGATGGACAACGGTTTGCAGTATTCACGGACCACAACACCCTGGTATATATGAACACACAGCTCAAGCTTAACCCGATGCTGCAGAGATGGTACCACATTATCGCGCCATTTAACTTCACCATATCGCACATACCAGGAGAGACGAATGTGCTTCCGGATATGTTAAGTAGGGTACACGAGGGGACAGCGGAACAGGACGAACCTGAAATACTGTACAGAGACTGTTGGCAGTTATTCCCTAGTTACTTTGCACAAGCGCAACAACATTTCGGTCCGAACGATATAGACGTCTTTGCGGACCCAACCAACGCTCAGCTTCCTCGATTCTGGACGAAGAACGATGGAGGAGGAGCGATTGCCCACGACTGGTCGACAGTTGATGGATGGATGAACCCACCGTGGGAGCAAATATACAGGATGTTACGCAAGATACGAGCGGACGGCGCAAGGGCCACAGTATGTCTACCATGGGTACCAAGAGTACCATGGTTTGACCTATTCAGACAGTTATTGCAAACATAACCGGTGCTGGTCCCACGGACACCACACACGTTCCTCAAGTACGCCAAGTACGTCTGTGGGAAAACACCATGGGGATATACCGTGGTAGCACGTATGGGACCTCCCAACGGATTCAAATTGAACCCACTGTTTTCACAGCGTCTTGGGTATGCAGAACCAAAGCACAAGAGATGTAGTAAACACATCAAAATACGATACTAAAACCTATTGAGTCTCCCTGAGGCTCAGTGCGGTGTATTTATTCTTATATTTGATTGTCTACGTGGTCTACAAATAATTCACCTCGTGTGAATTAATTGTAAACTAATTCTAACTCCACACTGATAGTGGTTTAAGGGGACTTTTACCACACTCCCCTCAAGCTCAAGCGTCACCAGTGATTGAAGAGCTTCAAAAATAAATGACCTCTTAAACTATTGAAAATTAAACATATATAACTAGTAGTGTAAATAAACAATATATATATATATATATAAACTAATGAAATCCTTCTGCTGAGTAAGTTCTTGCCTTGGAAACTGGTCTTTTGAACCATCCCGGCTGTGCTGGTATATTTTCACCCCCCAAAAAGCTAGGGTATCCGCTGGTATGTTTTCACCCCCCCATAAGCTAGGGTATCCGCTGGAGTTATACTCGCCTATAAGCTCGAGTTGTGGAATCGTCTTTCGCCTCTATACCGTGGTGAAATCTCACGAGGAGAGACAAAACTCCGATCCGGAAGTAGATGATAGACATCTAGTATTCATCAACGTAACGTTGGAATTATTGTTGTTGTGCCGCTTTCTTCTTCTGCCGAGTTTGCTCGGCTTTGTGGTATGCCGCGATGTCATTCGGATCGTCAAAAGCTTCGGCTGACTCCCAAGTTGGATCACCATCCCGCCAGCGAACCAAGTATTCTGTATTCCCTGTGGAATCATTCTGTCTATGTCGAATGATGTAACGGAACGAGGAACTATCCTGCCACATATGATCTTCTAAAGGCTTTTCGGTGGCTCTATGGACTAGTCGCAAAAGTTCCACTCTAACTGGTTTACCTTTGAAAGTATCTGGAAGTGAACCATCCTTGTGTGTCAGTTCATATCCTTGTCCCTGTCTGGCTTTGACAACGTATGGTCCAAACATTGGTCGCATTGCTTTGGTTGTGCGACCTTCGGACCGTACCATTACCACATCCCCTGGTTGAAAGGCGATAAAATCGTAAGCATGGAGGCGGTCAAACTGCCTGGATAGTGTGTCTGCGTATTTCTGCGTGACCTTGTAAAGCGTCGGCAAGATAGTGTCGTACAAACGATCCAGCCGGTGTGCCCAAGCCTCATTGGTGACCGGCTGATTCCCGGAAGGTCATCCGTGAAGTCAGCAGACGGAACATGACGGCGACCGAAGTAAGCACTGAATGGTGCTGTCTTGTGTCGCCGAGATATTCGGAGGTTCTGGCACAGCATAATAAGTGGTAGTCGGACATCCCATGCCGTAGGCAAAGATTCACATAGCTTGCGAACTCCTTCGTGGATGTCTCTGTGTCTTCTCTCCGCTGCTCCCAGAACCTGAGGACGATATGGTGGCGACTTTGCATGCATCACTCCAACTTCTTGAGTTATTAATTTAACAATCTTGTTCGAAAACTCGCCTCCCTCGTCTGATTGAATTTTCCTGGGAAAACCATGTTCCCCAAACACCTCCATAAGTTTAGATGTCACCACTTCTGCTGACTTTGTGGCCGTTGCTCTCAATATCGAGTACCCCGTTGCTATATCCAAGACGTGCAATATATATCGATTTCCTGCTGCTGAAACTAGTGGCATTGGAATCATGTCGACTTGAATATGATCCCACGGATACTTTGCCGTTATATTAATCATCGGGTGAAATCCTTTCGTAACACCCTCTGTCCTAGACATGTGCGACAGTTTCTCCTAACTGTTTGTGCAAGTTCCAGAGCGTTAGGCCACAAATGTCCGTTCTGCTGTAGTTGAGCAACTGTATCTTCTGCTCTATGATGCCCAATCTCATGCTGACACAAGGTGAGCTGTGTGCGACGGCTTATCTCTTCCTCATCTGGAGAATCCGTCATGGCTACTTCCGAGATAGCGATCGATACTAGCCGAGACGTATCTAATGGGGTGACTTTCGATACTGAGGACGGTTCTGCATATCCCAATCGTGCTGAAAACGTCGCTGGAAGGCTGTAACCATTGCGTGGGCCTACTCTGGCAATGACTGTGTGACCCCATGGTGCCTTGCCACTCGCATACTTTCCGTATTTGAGGAAGGAGTGGGCTGTCCTTGGAACTAATACTGGGGCTCTTTGTAGAAGCGACTTGAATAACTGGAACCAAGGCTCGTGGGGCGCCCACGGTAGACACACCGTAGCTGTGGCCCTCTCTGATCGTATCTTGCGCAACATTCTATGGATTAATCTCCATGGTGGGTTCATCCATCCGTCTATATCTTTCCAACAATGTGCAAACGCTCCACCCCTGTCATCGTCGGTGTAGTAGCGTGGCAAATGATGGTCCTGATGCGAAGCAAAGACATCGACATTATTCTCACCCATAATCCGTTGCGCTTGCTCAAAGTAGTCTGGAAAAAGTTGCCAACATTCTGCATATAGTACCTCCGGGTCCTCAGTCTCAACAGTTCCCTCATGAAGCCTAGACCACGCGTCTGGTAATACGTTCTTTATACCCGGATGTGCGAGATAGTAAAATTGAAAGGCGCTATGATGTGATGCCATCGTTGTAGCATCGGATTCAGCTTTAGCTGTGTGTTCATATACACCAAAGCCTTGTGATCAGTCAACACTGAAAAGCGTTGACCTTCGAGATGATCCCGGAAGTGTGTGAGACCATATACCAAGGCCAATAATTCCTTCATGGGTGTTGCGTAACTGCGCTGTGCTGCGTTGAGGGTCTTGCTGAAGAACATTAGGTATTGCTTCTTCCCTTCTATGGTCTGGAACAATGCACCTCCAATACCGTAGTCGCTTGCATCCGTTTCGAGTTGTAAAGGTACTTCGTCGACGGAAATTTCAACACTACTGCCTCAACTATGGCTTGCTTCATGGCATCCCAAGCTTGCTGGTGTCTCTGTTCCCACCTGTCTCCAATGATTTTCTTAGGCTTCAGTCTTACAAATTCCCGGAGTGGGGCAACTACCTCTGCAAAGTTTGGTAGGTGCTCGTGAAGAAAGTTGGCTAATCCCAAGGCCGATGCAATGTCTTTGTACTTCTTCGGGGTTGGCCAGTCAATGAGCTTGGCCTGCTTTTCATGGCAAATATCAATTCCGGCCTTCGATACTCGCTTCCCTAGTATCATGACTTCTTTGACTGCAAAATGACATTTTGAAGGGTTTAGCTTGAAACTGTGGTACGTCAGCCGCCGAATGACCTCTTTCACTACTCGTACGTGTTCCTCGTAGTCATCTGTTGCTATTACGATGTCGTCCAGGTAGTGGTGTGCCGGAAGTCCTTGCAATATCACACTCAGTGTACGCTGAAACTGCTGCGTCAGTGTGTGTAGTCCAAATGGCGCTGATGTAAAGGAATACTGGCTTTTGCCATGTGTGAAACTGAATAGATACTGAGAATCAGGGTGAATTGGGAGTCGATGGTACGCTGCGGTTAGATCCAATGTCGTGTAATATCTCTTCCCTTTGATGTTACCAATGATGTCGTTGATACGGGGAATAATGAACTGATCCGCCGGTATTAATGCATTCACCGCTCTGAGGTCCAAACACACTCGCACTTTCTTTAGTTCTCCAGATTGAGTATACCCTGGCACGGCGAGCAAGGGTAAGTTGACGGAAGTGGCTGTATCCCTTTGAACTATGACCAAATCTTGAATCCACTTCTGCACCTGTCTATCTACCCATGGTATCCATTTGTCTGCTACAAAGTTCCTTACTGCCTTCCGCATCCTTGCAGCTTGATCTGGTGTCACTGGCAATCTAACTTCGCCTCCTTCCAGTCTGCACCTGTCCTTTTCTCGAATACCGTCATTGTCCCTCAGTTCCTTGTCTAGTTCCAGGCGAACACCGGTTTCCTCGGTCAAATCTGGTGGTCGTCTCAACGGTATTGGTTCCAATAGTTTGTCTAGCCTCTGTTGGATCTATGGGTGAGAATGGCGATTGAAGGCCTCCCACGTATAGCCCTAAGCCAGGCATAAGATCCTGGCCTACGATCGCGTCGATAGCCGGTGGTAGATTCATTAGCTCGAAAGACTGTTCTGTGAGCTCTAGACCATATCGTACTGGAGTTTGTACGGTTGAGCCTATTCGCCGTGTACGAAGACTACGATCAGCTAGGTATATATAGGATCCTCCGGAGCCGACTTAATTTGCAATCCCCAATCGTGTGCGGATGTCGAATCAATGCAACTTCTGCTTGCCCCAGAATCCACTAACGCCCTGCATGTCTTACCGTTAATCAGGATGGATATGAATACTCGATTGTCCATTGAAAGTAATGGATCTTTGATCGATAGTATCACAGGTGTGCTAGACGGGAAAACTAAAGTTGCATCTACATCCGACACCCTTACGTCCTATTCCTGATCGCTGCCTATGGTTTCCCACGTTGCATCCTCTTCTAACTCACCCTGTTCGATTTCGTCTGGGTGTGCCAGTATGGAAGCAATGTGTGTGTCTGTAGGCGTGGTCTCCTCCTGCTCCCGTTTGCTGGTCGTCCGAGTCTGTTAGAGCCGTAATGGTGTTGACCGCGGGCAAACTCTTATCGAAGGATACGCCTTGCTTAAATCCTCGGCCCGAGCTGGATGTGAATCCAACCCTTTTGTTCGACTGGTAGTGCTTGCAGGATGATATATGCCTGAAACTGGGTGGGGCACCCGCTCTGCACGCGTAACACGTGGTGGTCGTAGACGTGCTTGTGCGTTGTGTGCTGCCTCCTCCTGTATTCGTATTCAAATTACGATCTCGTTGTTGGGCTGGAAACTGTCTACGCCTATCCCCCCACATTCATCTGTGTCCGTACCCGTTGTCTGAGGATGGCATCGGTTTCTTGTATGTCTGGATATAAAATGCGGAGAAGGTCTTCAGTCTCCAGGTGGTCCCAACATATGTGGTGTTGTAGCGTGCGTTCATACGTCATATTACCTGTCAGGTCCTCGAGGGTCTGTATGAGGCAGTGATTAAGCAACCGCTTAGGAAAGTCCTTGCCCTTATCTGCTCGCTCCCAGGCTCTCTTGTGAACTTCCACAATCTTGTTCAAATGTTCCCTGGCTGACTCTACACCCTTGGTGCGGGGATTACCCTTCGCCAACTTCTTAAAGGTAGGGTCTACGGTGGCCTTGCTCTCATGTTGACAGATTTGGTCTATGACCTGTTCCGCCGGATATACCCTCAGTTCATTATGGTTGTCACGGAGATAGTCAATTGTGGCCTTTGCTGCCTTAAAATGTATGAGTACCTTATAGAACCAACGTACCATCCACGACTCATCTAGTCCTGAGACATGGGCGTTCTTCAGTGCCTCTTCTAGCGCCCCTCGTGTGTCTCTATCGGCTGTGCTGCTTAATTGATAACGGTCTAAAGGCCAATCGGGCCATGTCCGTGGCTCCGGAGCTCTGTTCTTCCTGATAGCTTCCAATTGAGTATTCAACGCTCCTTTCAGTGTATCGATCGTGGACGTTAGTAATGTACATCTTGGGACATCGTAGTTTCCCTGTGCTCGACAAAGTTCATCCACAAAGAAAGATATCTTCCCTTCGAGGCGTTGACACATGGCTCGGCGATGCTCGTTCCACTGCGCTGGTGTCATGATCGGCTCTCTCGCCTGTTCGTCTTTGTGCGGTTGTTTTCTGCTGCCATGAACATTACCGTCGTCGACATCACTAGACTTGCGCTTACCGTCGTCGACGTCACTATACTTGCGCTTACCGTCGTCAACGTAACTAGCCTTGCGCATATCCTGCATCGATTGCGCGAAGTCTCTCGGTGCTGTCGGCTGAGTTCCCATCGTCTACGTAGTTGTTTTCGTTCGGCTTCCCTACGATAATCCCCATGTGGGTCGCTCAAATATTGCTCTAGCTGTCGGCCCCTGATTTCGTCAGAGTTTTGCTGTCGAGTGCCCGTGGCCCATCCTGACATATTTCTATGCCGTTGGACTTGTCGCTCATCCCCGTTGCCTGCGAGGGAATCCTGACTTGCACTGGTAAAACTCCCCGATCGAGTTCGCTTTCGAGTGAAATCTCGTTCAGGTGCTCGGTGAAAAGGCTGCCATGAATGCGGTCTATCACCCGCTGAATGAATGCCCGAAGTACCTCGGACATTGGCTACCCTGTGTCGCTCAGCTGCTGGTTCAGCAGACTTTGAACGACTAGTATGCCTAATCACAAATTGCACCTCACTGTCTTCTGGATCTGCTCTCCCTCTTGCCGATAAGCGAGACCCGTGCCCCAACTGATGTCGCCTGCTTGCTGCCTGGCCCACGTCTTGGTCTGTCTGTTCATATCGCGGTTGTTCATCTCTTCGACGCGATGCTACTGTCTGGCGTGAAGAAGCTGTGCCTCCTTGGTGGGTCTGCTCGAAATCTGACAAAGATCTCTGGGTTGCTTTGCCGTCGCGACG
>LUCW03000085.1:190000-196896 GCA_001586965.3 Sphaeroforma sirkka | reverse complement strand
ATATAATTTTATATTTTCATCTTCACATATTTGACTTATCGACATTTCGACGTATTCTATTCTTCTATTATTTTATCGCACCCTCTACACATCTTCGTATACCATATTCTCGTATTTGTATGTTTCTGATAGTTTAGCAAATAAAGTTGTAGTGGCCATCATTCACATGCCTATTTCAGTCAGCTGCTCGTACTCAATTGAACTGCAAAAGGTTGCCGTATGCATCTTCTTCATTAAAATTATGTTTTAAAATGTAGTGTACCTATTTACGCAAACGGTTCCTTATATTGTCTTTATTTGGGATTTTACCCTAGGGTCCTTGGTACCATTTTTTAATGTTGGGTTCTTTACGAAAACATTCTTCAGATTTTTGTTTTGTTTTCTCATCGATCATTTATATCTACCCACACCAAATTTGTATATTTGCATGTGACATAAGACTAATACACTGCATATATACTTAATTAAAAGTATACTCTTTTTTATATGCATGCATCTCACATACCTAGATTCTTTTTCGAGATTTTTTATCTTCTATCGTCTTCGATGCATGTTTTCACATACTTGTTACGCCACAGTTTACATGAATTGTATCGACTGTATAAATGGCCGTCTTTCAATACATACGCCTATTTGCCGCCATTACTCAACCGAATCTGTTCACTCACACGTCAGAAGTGTGTCTGTTCTATATTTGCTCAGTACGTTATCCTTTTCTGACCCGAAATTTTGTCACCCATCCAGGCGGTCTTGCTGATCCCCGGTTAGGTACTATGGAACGAGAGATGAAGTGCCAGAGTTGCCACGGAAGCTCGAAGGATTGTCCGGGTCATTTTGGGCACATAGAGCTGGCGAAACCTGTGTACCATGTCGGGTTTATTAAGACAGTTGTGCAGATCATGCGATGTGTTTGCTTTCACTGCTCTCGGTTGCTAGCAGGTGAGTTTCGGTAATCTGGAGTGGTGCTGTACGGCGCGATCTTGCACATCGTCGTCATAGGATATCGAATTGAAGTATCCTCACTGTGTCGTGTCAGCAAAATACCCTGTGGTTACTTGTCTGTAGTTTTCTGTCTGCGCTGTTTTAGTAGTCCTATGCGGTACATTTGTATAGATATGATCATTGTTGACACATTGTTGACACATTGTTGACACTATATATATTTGTATATACAAACACACACACACACACACACACACACACACACACACACACACACATATATATATATATATATACATACATATATATATATACATACATACATATATATGTATATATAAAATATATTTATCCCTACACACACATATATATATATATATATATATATATATTTATATTTATACACACACACACATACATGTATATATATATGTACATATATATATATATATATATATATATATATATTTATTTATATATGCCGTAGAATATCTGCATGTATACATGTACATTGGACCTTATAGCTTCGTTTAAGTACAAGTGCGTACGGTGTTGACAGCACGTGCGTTTTCTTCGTGCTCATGGGTGCCGTCCTTAGCGATATTACAAATTTGTTTTTTGCTCAAGCCCTAATTATCTCTATGGGATATACAAACACGGCCAGATCAAGTCAAATTTTCATTTGTATATGCAAAAATTCTACGTTATATATATATATATATATATATATATATATATTTAATGTTAAAATTGGTCATGTCCATGTATGTTCATTTACAGAAGAGAGTCTTTAATTGTCTGTACATCGAACCGCGAGCACTAGCACAGGAGCATTTGAGGTTAAACTTCATTAAAAAAGACATGCACACACACACAGACACAACACTCAAGCACTCTTACTTAGCCTTAACTTCATATTCACAAACGCCTTCAAATTCTGTCCCACAGACGATGATGAGCGTCTTCTTCAGTCGCGTATGATCGGTAATCCTAAACGGCGATTCAAAAGAGTGGCCGAACTATGTCACAGCAAGAAAATCTGTGAACTCGGAGAGGTGAATATGGGCTCAGTAGACCCAGATAATCCTAATGTAGAACACGAAATTATCCGAGGGAAGGGTGGGTGTGGGCGTGCACAGCCGGTGAGCTGGCGCAGGGATGGATTCAAGATTACTGCAGAGTGGAAAGAGATTGATGAGGATAGTAACGAGAAGAAGAAGGTGAGTGTACTTTATTTGCTACACATACACCGTATAATGAAGGGTTCGCCATGTCATGTTGTCATGTTATGCCAGATAGTCATGTTGTGAGCAAGTGCAGTCTGAAAGTGGGCTGCGAGCTAGATGAAAACAATTACTACGATGAGCTAAGGTGGTGATAACTCCGTAGAGATTGTTGATCCTGATGCCATTTACCTTCTTCTTTCTACCAATAGCTATCAAGGTGTTGTCTCTATCTTGCATCTGCCTACATGTACTTACATATGTATCCTTCCATCTATCAACACACACCACAGCTCATAACGGCCGAGATGGCGCATCAGATTCTCAAGCGCATCAGTGACAAAGACTCGTGGATCCTGGGCTTCGACCCTCAGTGGTGCCGGCCCGATTGGATGATTTCTACCATCCTGCCTGTGTCTCCGCTGGCCGTACGCCCCAGCATCATGATGGACTCAGCATCGAGAAGTTCCGATGATTTGACGTATGTTTCTACAGGTGGTTTTCGGTTCACTTGGACCAGGTTTGAATTAGTGTAGTTCAGCGTGACCGAGTCATCTCGACTCGCTCATGTGTAAGACGTGCTCAAGCTAGATTTGAATTTTAAATGGCGCACCTATACAACGCTGCGCTAAATTTTGTGCTTGCTTTTGGCCAGGGCTGGAACAAAACATCTGTTACGGCAAATTTTCCCGGGTTGGCACTTCCAACTATTCAGTTGGACACTATCATCAACCTCGATATATATGTATTACGATATATAACTCATTATCCCAAAAAAAATTGAACCCCTCAGATACAAACTGGTCGATATCCTTAAATGCAATATCGAGTTGAAGAAGCACGAACTGGCGGGGTCCCCCGCTCACGTACTGTCAGAATACATTGATCTGCTGCAGTTCCATGTGGCAACCATGACGGACAATGAATTGCCTGGTATGTGATATAGTTTACTCTACGAGTAGGAATGTCGCAGATGTGTTGCTCGAGATGTACTGGTATTGATTGTATAATCCCCGACAAGCTATTTTTTTTTTTTTTAATTGGTGTTCGTTCATCTCGGATTGTGAATCTTTTGTGTGTGTGTACGCTCGAGGTGTGCTCAGTTTCACTGTAGAGACCATGGCCGCCAATATATTGCGTGGTATCTGATTCGACAGTCGCTTCTGAGTTAGGAATACGCTTGCATCGTGCTTGCTCGGTCTATTCGCATGCTCCTGTGCTGCGCATCATGCATATGTGGGTACGCAAGCCCATGCACGCACGTGTGTGAAGCTGAATATGGTTGTATGTCTCTGCATTCGTTATCTATGTGAACTGAGTCGACATGCAACATGAAGCACAGTATCGCACAGTATCGACTATCCACTGATAGTTTGTTTCTTCCGTGACGTTGAGAATGCAGGTCAGCCCGTTGCCCAACAGAAAAGTGGACGTCCACTCAAATCCATTCGTCAGCGTCTGAAGGCCAAAGATGGCAGAATCAGAGGCAATCTCATGGGAAAACGTGTGGACTTTAGTGCACGTACGGTTATTACCGCCGACCCTAATTTGTCTATTAATCAGGTACGCACGTCGGACTGTTGTCGATGTTGTGTGTAAAGGTCATACTGTATTGGAATTATGACAATGATCGACGCATCATCCGGGTGATCTGTGGCGCTCACGACAACTTGTGCTACTTGCAATTGTGCAGCATCATGATCCTATACAAAATTTGGCCTGTTGTGGAGTTGTGTAAAGTGCAGGGCCGCAATATACGTATGTTTGCGTGCATAGCGCACGCTTGTCACTCCATTCAGGCTTGCTGTGATTATCTTATGTGCTCACCGCTTAACATACCGTTGATATCCGTGTATGATATACAGGTCGGAGTACCCAGGTCTATTGCGCTGAATATGACATACCCGGAGACTGTAACACCATACAACATCGATCAGATGCAGCAGCTCATCAGCAACGGTCCCACCGAACACCCCGGTGCCAAATACATCATCCGAAAGGTATGCTCTATCTAAAGCGGATGAGACCAGTAAGTGGACCCTAATTCAATCATGTTCGAAATACCTTTTTGTGCACTGCCTGAAGCGGATACGATCGGGGAGAGAAGCCAGATTGAATGTTTTCGAGATACCTTTTTACTGTTTACTGCTATACACGGGTGCGTGCTGCCACTTGGGCTGTAGCCTCATACTGGCGTTTGAGGGATGAGAGTAGTCGTTAAATATCAACTCAAATAGATCCCAATCCTATTGTATCGTACACTCAACAATATTCCCATCACTGTATCACCGGTGAATGTGTTTTTAGGATGGTGCGCGTATTGATCTGCGGTACAATCAGGCCTCTGCTGATCTGCATTTGGAACCAGGCTACAAAGTCGAGCGACATATGGTGGACGGGGACTACATCATCTTCAATCGTCAGCCATCGCTACACAAAATGAGTATGATGGGTCATAAGGTACGTACGCATCAGGCGCACGTTATATCATTCAGTTTCCCGAGTGCTTTGTTTGTTAAAACGGCGAGCATTACCATGTGGGGTTTGGCGGACTGGCTTGTGCAATTCAGTGGTGCGAGAAAACGGCTCGAGTACTAGTTGCTATACTAGAACGGGCGTGTTGTAGTTGTTTATGAATCCAGAATCTAGTTTGATTATCGACATCGGATTCGTTGTCTTCTACTGTATCATCTTACATACTATGTTCGTTTTGCGGAACTCATCCCAACAGCTAAAAACTCACTCTCACAGGTGAAAATCCTTCCGTACTCCACGTTCCGTATGAATTTGTCTGTGACATCGCCCTATAATGCCGATTTCGATGGAGACGAGATGAATTTGCATCTGGCGCAGAGTGTGGAGACCCGAGCGGAGATCGATCAGCTGATGATGGTGCCTCGGTGTATTGTAACACCGCAGGTATAGGATTGTAACTTTCTCTTTCTCTTTCCTTTCAAGTACGAGAGTTTACGGGAGTTGTATGTAGTGAAGCCTGACTTGCCTTGTAAAAAACATGTGTGGTTTGAGGGATGTAATTGTATCATATTCTTTTGAGTTTCTATGGGGTTGGAAAATTTATAGTGGAAACCTAGCATGTAGGTGGGTGGTGTATGCATGTGATTTGTACAGGTCTTGTGAGGAGTAGTCCTATCTAGCTGTTTTTTTGTGTGTGTGTGTGTTTGAGTATGTATAATAGCTCTCCGCGAACCGAACGGGTGGCCACATGGTTGCTTGCCATATGGATTGTACGCCACCTGGATACCGCAACAATGATTTGTTGTTTCAGAGTATCAACACGGAGCTGATCCTAACTTTTACTCAGCGAGACAGCTCATCCTAGCCCAGACCCATGCACTAACATTGCGTTGATTGACTTTGTTGCGGATAGGCCAACAAACCCGTTATGGGTATTGTGCAGGACACACTGACCGCAGCGAGGAAGTTCACAAAACCCGACTGCTTTATTGAGATGGACGATGTGATGAATCTACTCATGTACCTGCAGCATTGGGATGGTATCGTACCCCAGCCCGCTATTTTGAAACCCAAACCGTTATGGACCGGTATGATGCTTTGTGGGTCGGTGGGTGCTGTTTCAGTATAGGTTGGGCAGCTTCTTTGTGGCACGGTTAAAGTGTGGTTACTGTGCATTTATGTTTCATGTTTGATTGGGTTTCGGGCATACGCACGTATACACTCACGTATAGGCCATCCACAGCAACTTATTGTAGATCCTATCTAAAAAATGTAGATAACATCCTAAGAACAAGCCGGAATATTCTACATGTTGCGCATTTATGGTGTGGGGGTCGCTGTTCTCAAATTGCCACGCGTTAAATGCTTGCATACTAACGCGTATGGAACAATCTTTTAGGTCGCCCCCGAGGTCTGCTCGAGTAAATGTACAATGCACTCACTCTTTAAGATTTTTCTTCGTTTATATCACACTCTTATGCAATACAGGCAAACAGCTTTTCAATTATTTGATCGTCCCGGGAACTAATTATATCAACAACAAGAATCAGCCTACAGAGGAAAAGAACCACAAAACAAACAGAGACTTCTCGCCCACAGACAGCAAGGTATAACAAGCTTTCTGAATGTTTGTAATATGCTGTATTGTCCGCCTGTGTTTGCCCTGATCACGGCAAGGGCCTCTAAGATCATATTCTGTACTCGACTGCGCTTTTAGCTAGGTATGCAGCCACGCACTGCTGCTCATTGCAGTATCACCAACCACACCTACTTAACCCTTTGTCCTGATCACGTGCAATTGGTCAGGTGCTGGTTATCAACGGTCGCCTGATGAGCGGACTGATCTGTAAGAAAACCATTGGTAGCAGTGGGGGAGGTCTGATACACGTCATGTTCATGGAGCATGGGCCTGAGAAGACTAGGCATTTCTTCGACTCTATCCAACATTGTATCAATCAATGGCTGATGATTGAAGGTGCGTACAGAACAGACCAGTTCGGTGTGGTGTACTCCATTCTTTTTTTAATTGCGCGTGTATATCTTGTTGTTTGTGGCATGTGTGGTGCGTGCCTGTGTATGTAAACATGAGAACTCGTATAGATTCCGAGCGAACTGTTGTACGTCCAGGTTTGGTTTCGCCGATCCGCATGGTGAGCCTCGGACGAAGTATTAAACATCGACCCTCCCCCCGCCCCCCTGGTCTTTGGCATCAATTCAAACCTAGAGGGGACCGCGATCCAATTGACAGACGTGATG
>LUCW03000085.1:147500-187500 GCA_001586965.3 Sphaeroforma sirkka | reverse complement strand
TGCAATGTATACGTCACACCACAGGATGCCTTTACGGATGCTTATCATGATATGAATCAAAGTATCGCGAGGGAAGTTGTGGCATGGCACTACTCAATTGTGGGGGATAGCATAGCATTAATATCCAGCACTAATTATATCATACGCACAAATCAAACTTTCTCTGTATATACTTTTAGTTTGTGTACGGAGAAGATGGTCTGGACGGAACGGCCATGGAGAGTCAGAATCTGCCGATTCTCAAGCCTTCGAATCAGGCCTTTGAGAACAACTACAAACTGTCTGTACCTCAGATCAATAAGCTGCGCAAGGTATTGTGGACAGGCAAAGTAGGCACAAGATGATAGCTTTACGTATATGAAAGTAGGCACCAGATGATTGCTGTACGTATATGAAGTAGGCACCAGATGATAGCTGTACGTATATGAAAGTAGGCACCAGATGATAGCTGTACGTATATGAAAGTAGGCACCAGATGATAGCTGTACGTATATGAAAGTAGGTACCAGATGATAGCTGTACGTATATGAAAGTAGGCACAAGATAATAGCTGTACGTATATGAAAAAAGGCACCAGTTGATAGTTATACGTATATGATAGCAAGTATCTGCGTTTGGCTGCTGCAGAAGTGTCATAGCGCAGCTTGTTATAATTTGAGCACACGGTTACAAAATCAGGTCTATGGGACTAGTCTTTTGGGATGAGAGTCCTTTGGGTGTGTGCATGCACATGCCACTTTTTAATCATCGGTGTGCGTTTGGCTTAATTTTGAGAATATTCTGTTTACTCGTCGCCACTGTGCGGCAGTCGGATCTTTTAGCTTCACATTTATAGATGCATTGGAAGTATCTCCACGGATGTGCGTTAGCAATATCAATCGTTCACTGAAAATGCAATCACCCACTTCTCACTCGATGGTAGTATATAACACCTCGTCCAATTTATTTATACGCCAAAAAAATAAATCTTTATGTACGTGTACATTGATCCATACGTCGTTGTGAAATATTTGTCCATTCCAGGACCCACTTGCACTTATACACATTCGTACACATGCGCGCACACATAAGGTTCTCAACACCGACATCGTCGAGGAGCTACTAAGAGACCAGGGCGCACAAGAGGTTCTGATGGGCGAATGGACTCAACTGCAGAACGATCGTGAAGATTTGCGTGTGATTTTTTCGGACGGAACGGATAACACGCCCATGCCTGTCAATCTCAACCGCTTGATCTGGAATGCCAAACAGGTGTGTTTCGTCTCCTTTAGGTACTATTTTTTTAACTCCTATAGTACCGAGAAAATTCGCCATATTGCTATGCATATTGGAGGCGTTAGAGTGCTGTCGGCCACTTTCCGTATTTAAGTCTTGTTACTAGCTCCATCTAACAAGCACATTCCCATCTCTCGGTCTAGATTTTCCGGATTAAAGACCACAACCTGTCGGATCTGCATCCGTGCTTGATTGTCCAGGGTGTGAAGAACCTCAGTGATCGTCTGCAGATGATTAAAGGTATGCATACACATATTAAGGTTGAATCTGTCCAGCCTGCTATATTGTCGACATGGACTCTGGGGAATATACTTCTAACAGCATAAACACCAGTTTCCTCATTTTGTAGCACCGATTATCCTGGCGCCGTGTCTAAACATCTTTTGTTCTCTCGTCCGCGTTTCTGGTCTGATAGGTGAAGACGATATCAGTCGACAGACGTCCGAATCGGCCACCATGTTGTTCAAGATTCTGCTGCGTTCCACACTGTGCTCGCGTACGCTTCTCGAGCGCCACCACATGACCTCCGAGGCTTTCAGTTGGTTGCTGGGAGAAATTGAAGCACGTTTCCTGGCTGCCTATGTGAATCCAGGCGAGATGGTAGGGGCCTTGGCTGCTCAGAGTATTGGAGAGCCGGCCACACAAATGACTCTGAACACGTTCCATTTCGCAGGTGTGTGTGTGCTTTGAATGGGTGTACGTGTAGAGATGAGTGTGTGTATATGTGTGCACAAGCGATAGCAGTCTGTGGTGATCAAGACAGTGCATAATATCGGAGAGCCGGCCATAGGTAGCGCTGGGCACATTTCATATCTTAGGCCTTCTGTTTATTTGGGAAATGGTTCTGAGTATGTTTTCTGACTGATTTGCCAGCGCATGTCGTTTCTCTTGCCCGTGATTCTATCAGTAATAAAGCTGCTGCGCGATGTGTCACACCGATATTATTCCATCGACAGCTTTATACACACACCAGAACTCGTCCGCTATTAACTTAATGTTATTCGCCACATTCGTGCAGGTGTGGGTAGTAAGAACGTCACCCTGGGTGTGCCCCGTTTGAAGGAGTTGATCAACGTCGCCAAGACGGTCAAGACCCCCGCTCTGACGGTCTATCTGGTGGACGAGTACCGACAGGTAGGTAGACCTTCCGTGCTCACATACCCGTGCACGCGCGCATATCTGTATCTGCAGTAGCCATAATCGGATCGTACAGTGAAACCACAAGTACTTTATATACCTGTACCCGAAGCCAGGTGCACATGTCGTTGTACTATCCTTGTTTGCCCCTGTGTGTGTGTGTGGTGGGGTGGGATAATCATTGAGCGATCCTTGAGCAACCGATGACTGGCGCGTGGCAAGCTTGAACAGGACGTGCCTGGTGCATCTCTACTCGCAGCCAGAGACCTGATGGGGCGCTTGCACCCTTTGGTCAGTATTGAACAACCTTTGTAAGGTTGTAGGGTTTGCACAAGTTTTAGTAGGGTATACCAAATTCATACCTATACATCATCCTATTGCTCCTTCAGTTATGCAAAGGCGAGCACATTCATCCCGAAATGTTACCCCACACGGATTAAATCGCGACAATCGGAACACAACACACCTTCTTTTGAATATAATCGTAATCATAATCTTGATTGCAAAACATCGTTGAACACTCAAAACCCCTAAAATCTTGAAACATCACAGTACTAAATAAAATTGTAACACCCCTAAAACATCGCATAACACTCATAGGATATGCAAAAGGCGAAGTATGTGCAGTCCAAACTGGAGCACACCACACTCCGCAACGTCACCGCAGGCACGGAGATCTACTACGATCCCAATCCAAGTGAGACGGTCATCGCTGAGGATGAGGAGTTTGTGAGTGCTTTCTACGAGATGCCGGAGGAAGATCTCGATATCAATCTACTGTCCAAGTGGATGTTACGTATCGAGCTAGATCGTAAGCGAATGGTATGGGCCATAGTTGGCGGGAATATCGTTTTATCATTGTTTTATTTTTGGGGTTGTTTTGTTTTGGGTTATTTTCCCTAGGTTACGTTGTATATGTTGGTGGTAGAGGATACCTTCTGTGGGGATTCCGCTAAACATTAGTTACTTACGACAGCAAGGAACCCTGTCGCATCTCTCACCTTCCTTTTTTCTACAATCGTAGATCCCTGCCTAACCTTCATATCTATTGGTCATATTGTTTGTCTTATTTTCCGTTGCGTCAGTATGCCCCACCTTGCCCTTCCCTTCAATGGTGACATTTCTTTCTGATGTACTGCCACGTCTCTATTGAAATTCCCGATATAGGTTGACAAGAATTTGAATATGGAGCAAGTCGCCGCGCGTATCTCGGAGGAGTTCGGCGAAGACCTGTGGTGCATCTTCAGTGATGACAACGCAGACAAGCTTATTCTGCGCATCCGTGTGAAGACTGCGGTATGCTATTTAGCTTTGCTTGCATGGTATATGTGCCAGTATAGTGGTGTATGCGGATGTCCTTGTGTATCACACGCATGATTCGTGAGCCGGTGTACTGTTGTATGCGTATGTTGGTCTGCCTGACACACACGCATTGGGTGGCTGTGGATTGTTGTGCAAGTCTAAACGCTGCGAATCTCTTCTGGGCGGCTGTGGTATAGGTTGGCATGTTTGGGACCATCGTGCCTTGACACTGACTCCATACCTCCTGACTTGAACATTCCCATGGCCTTGTTTTTTGTTATTTTTAATACAGCCGCACGACAAGGACGAGGAAGACGGTGAAGATGAGGACGACCAATTCCTCAAGAAGGTCGAGAGCTCTCTGCTAAGTACCCTGGATCTGCAGGTACTGCCTTGCAGACTGGTGCACATGCACTGTACCCACGCTCATCTGCTACATGTTTATCAATCAGCCGTATGCGTGCTAATTTATCGCCTATCTGTGGATTCTACCGCGCGAGCGCTTGCTGCGCGATAGTGCTGAACGCACACAGCCTACATTATTCTGTGTGCGGGTTTGGTTTGGGGTTGGGGTTGGGCTGAGTTGGGCTGAGTATGGTATATCTATATTTTTTTTCTCCTTATATACTAATCTATATATATGTATGTATCTAATGCTTTCTTAAATAAAATCGTCGTCAGGGTATCCCCGGTATCAGCAAGGTGTACATGACTGATAAGGACAGGCGTAAGATCTTCAACGAGAGTGGAGAGAGTGCCCAGGAGGATGAGTGGAAGCTGGAAACCGATGGTGTCAACTTGTTGGCTGTCATGTCTGAGTTGGCGATCGACGAGGTGTGTCTGAGATGTATTGTAAACAATACATTCAATAGTTCTTCAAGGATTTAGAGGGTTAGCAGACGCCTCTTCCCCGGCAGCATGCCATTTTATACTCGGATATCAGAATCATCCCAAGTTTGCCTAAGAATATGAAGTGTCATCTCATCTGTTGCTGTTGGTCGGTTTTTTATTCGCATTCCGTTATAACCCATGAATTGAATTGCCATTCTGAACGATTTGCCTTTCAGATCCGAACCACGTCCAATGACATCGTAGAGATCATCCACGGATTGGGTATCGAAGCCGTGCGAATGTCGCTTAAAAATGAGATCCACAAGGTACGTGTCTGCTGCGAGCGTGGGATTGCTATAGCAACCGCGTGGCCGTACCGAGCCCGTCGAGAGTGCATAACCAATCGATTGATGTTGCGTTTTCTCGCTGTAAAATCTTGGTCTTCTTTACAGTTTTATCCATTGCAAGCTCTGCTTATCGATTCATTTTGGTAAGTGGAGATAGAGCTTTGTTATGGGGATGACTGCCCCACGCCTAGACTAGAATACACAGATGAACACTTCTCATACATAGCAATAATGCCTGGCGTGTGGTTATCAGTCTACACCCTGACATGTATCAGGTTGCAAACAGCCAAGAAACGACAGCCTTGTTGCATGTGTCTGCATAGGATCACAGCCGTCGAACACAGCTTTCACAACCTATCTGGCGCTCACAGAATCGGTGGTTCTAATATCAATGCGCCTGGTTGTGTGCAGGTTATCTCCTTCGATGGTTCCTATGTTAACTACCGTCATATGGCCATGCTGGTCGATATGATGACCTTCCGAGGCCACCTGATGTCTATTACGCGTCACGGTATCAACCGCAACGACAACGGGTGTCTGCAAAAGGCCTCCTTCGAAGAGACGGTCGAGATTCTGTTCGAGGCTGCTGCCTTTGGAGAGACGGATTACCTCAAGGGTGTGACGGAGAGTATCATGCTGGGTCAGTTGGCGCCGCTTGGAACGGGTGAATTCGATCTGTTCTTGAACGAGGTACGTTTTAGGGTCTAGGGTTTTCTCCGTCTCCAGTATTTCTCCCGATGCGTGTTGGTGCTGCGAGTATACACATGACACTATGCACCTATGTGCTTGCTGAAAGGGTATCGTGAAATCTGTGTTCCACTGACTACTATAATCTACTTGTGTGTGTACACTGTTGAAAGTGGTTTTTTTTGGTCTTCCGGTGTAATGGACAATATATCGTATGCTCACGTACAAACTGCCGGCACGTCATGGACTCGTGTCTCGGTTCCATTTTCAAAGTGTGCATCCTTTATTGCCTAATCATATACGTACACATAACGTACTTTATCCTCCGGATCTCTTAACATTTGTGTATTTATGCACGCTTGTCTGCACCACTGCTTACACATACAGGATCAACTCCAGTTCGCACATGACGTTCCGCAAGTGGCGGACTACAACTCATCCATGTTCGACTCGTTTGCGCCATCCACCGGCATCTTCACACCTTCGCACGAGTAAGTGACTTGTAATTTGAGCCCAGAATGTTCAGAAAGACTATGCTTTGTGTATGATGGGTGTATGTATGTGGTATACGGTTGTGTCGGTAGGTAAATGACATGGTTCCTTGCGTATGTAAGTGGTATAAGGTTATTGGCCTTGGATTTGTACCGTTGTTGTTGCGTTTACTTTTTGCTGTGCGGAATGCAAAGTCTTTGATAAGCTATAAATATTCCATGATCCTACACCCTTTCCCTTGTATATGTTTCTTCTTTCTTCAAAATTTGTCTTACGTTGCAACCCGATCGATTACATCGCCAAAGGCGCGGCATTCTGCATCTTTTGCGGTTCACTACCGTATCTGTGTTAATCTACAGTAATTCATTATTTTTCGCACTACTGAAATTACGATACTGTGGAGGATTTCGTTTGTCTGCACTACCGTATGTAAGTTACTCTACAGCATTTCGGGGTTGTTTTTGCACTACTGAAATTATGATACTGTAGCGGATTTCGTTTGTCTGCACTACAGTATGACTGTACAGCATTTCGTTTGTCTGCACTACTGAGAAAAATGCAAATGTACATCATTTCGTCCTTTCCCTAGTCTGTTCCCCCCCAAATCTGGAGGGTTGTTTAATGGTTGGCCATCTCACGTGCAGTGGGAGTTATAGCACGGGTCTCTACATTCTACGCAATACTTCAGATCACATCTATCCACTGGACGTTTTTATCCTCGTCACATCCTTGCTATCCAATACCTCGAGTCGGTCTCCTCGCGGGGACCTTATCCACGATACACATCGTCGTGTATGTTAACCCCATCTAATGGTGTTTTGTATGCGCACGTGTTACGATCCCAACAGCTCCATGTCACCGCAATACGGCGGCTACTCGCCCGGTGGTATGACCCCTGGGGCACAGTTCTCGCCCATGCCCGACTCGGGTGCCTTCTCTCCGGCCTATTCCAACGGTAGGTGCACACACACATAGCGTGAGATGTACGGCTTACTGTTGAGGTTATATGTGTGATATGGTGTGTGCAGGCCTTGTCTAGTTGTCTGTGCAATCACGAGAGACGTTATGTGTGATATGGCTGTACAGGCCTTATTTAGTGTTAGGTACACGCATGTGCGGCCTAAGAAGCATGCAACGGTATAGAGTGGGGGCTCCATGGTGTGGGGTGGATCATATTAAGATGTGTGCAGGTCTGCGTACCTGACGCGTACTCCTCACGGTCTATGTAGGAATATTAAATCGCATTGTTGGTATTTCACAACAGTCTGTTCGTATACAAATAGCCTGCCACGTGCACACATTTTGTAAGCGGTTCATCTTGTAGTAGACAGTGGTATGTGTGTGTGAATGTACGCGCCGACTGACATTGACACCCCGTTTTCTTATATAGTGACATGTGCTGTAAACAGGCTTAGTGACATGTGGTGTAAACAGGCTTGTTCTAGTGACTGCGTATTGGTACAGACTGTTGTGTATGATGTATACCTATGTTTGACGAGTACTCCGCAGCTAAAAATACAGGCTTGGTCACTGTTGAAAGCTACATCAAGGCTTGTTATTCAATCGTCTTCTTCATCTCCATCTGCATCGCACTACCAAAAGGCCCAGGATCGCCCGGTCAACCGTGGTCGCCGACATCCCCCGCATACACACCCTCGTCACCTGCGTATAGCCCCACTTCACCAGCTTATTCGCCTACGAGCCCGTCGTACAGCCCCACCTCGCCCGCATATAGCCCAACTTCGCCTGCTTACAGGTATGTTCTCTGTCGTTTTTTTGTATATCTTGAAAAATTATTGTGTAGTGTGGTGCAGTACATATGTGCAAGTTCATTCTTGTTTTTTTTTAGCATTGTAAATAGATAACTTCTGCATCTATCTCATCATGACGTTAATTGCGAGGCTGAATAATTGAACACATTCGCATTTCCCTACATCCCGAACTCCACCGGCTACCATTGCCATCCTAATCTCCATACTTCGCCTAAAATTCATATCAATCCACAATGCGTATCTTTGCGCTAAGCTACTGAACTACCCCCCTTTGCCTACTCCAATACTCCCAGCCCTACCTCGCCCGCATACAGTCCAACGTCGCCAGCGTACAGCCCCACATCTCCATCGTACTCGCCAACGTCCCCTGCGTACTCGCCCACCAGCCCGGCGTATTCTCCCACCAGCCCGGCTTATTCGCCTACGTCGCCGTCGTACAGGTAAGCCTAGGCCCTGGGATTGAATTGAATTGGATTGGATTGGATTGGATGGGTCTTACTTTGGGCCAATGGATTTGTTTTCTAAATTGCTACAATGTTGTACGATATTCCGGTTTTTTTCGGGGGTCTGACAATATCGTTGCCGAGGCTGGGGTTGTGCCCCCTGGTACAGAGGTTTTTATAATGTCGCGCTTACTACAATCACACCCACTCATGGTTTGCCATAGCTCGCTTATCTTTACCTGCATCCAGCCATACCTCATCATTCACCACATTCAACGCCTCCCTGCGTATTTGCACTCTTTGCAGCCCTACGAGTCCGGCTTACAGCCCGACCAGTCCGGCTTACAGCCCCACATCGCCTTCGTACAGCCCCACGTCACCGTCCTACAGCCCCACTTCCCCCGCTTACAGTCCCACGTCACCCGCGTACTCGCCCACGAGCCCGTCATACAGTAGCTCGGCGGCGGTCTACTCGCCGAGTTCGCCTGCGTACAGGTAAAGGGCCCTATCATGTGTGTGGTGCACGTCGTCATTGTGATGCAAGTGTGTAGGTAGAGTCTCAATGTTGTCTGGGAAGATTCTACTCACTGCATGCACCTGGTTGTGATGCATGATTGCCGGGCGCAGGTCATGCGGCCTGTAGCAATTTTATGCTATGTGTCACCAATATGTCTATGTTTGATGTCCGTTGTCATCTATGTGTGTGATGTCATCTCCAAAGCCACATGTGCGAGGTATTGACAAATGGAATACGATTTCTACGACAATGTCATTGTGGTTTTTATACGTTCCCGGCGTAAAGTTTTCGAATCCACCACTTTAAGTTCACGGTACTGATCCCTCACTCAAGACTTCTTTGCTATTCCAATACTCATGATATATAGTCCGACCAGTCCGTCGTACAGTCCCACATCGCCGTCGTATAGTCCGACGTCGCCGTCGTACAGGTAAATTTCCCATCTCGAAAACGAATGATGCGCTCACATATCGAAAAGTGTCTTTTTTAAGCGTATATACTAGCACGCATCAACGTTGTATTGTTAATGACATATACTTTTAAAGCATTCAACTTTTAAGCGTCTATTAGTCGAACGCTTTATTCGTATATCTAATGCTAGTTCACTTCTCTGTCTTCAATTTGTAGTCCGACAAGTCCCTCGTACAGTCCAACGGATATGTCCTATTCCCCGACATCTCCGGTGTATTCACCGAACGGCACAAACGGCACCAAGAAAGACGCCAAGTAGTAGTGCCTGTTCTGCGCGAGTCGCCGATTTTGCTTATATCGTACGAGTCCTTGTTCGGAAATTGACGTTGAATTACTGTCGTTTGGGGAAGAATTGTATTTATGGAATAGGACTGGATGCTACGTGCTTTTCCCCAGCGATAGGGCTGTCGGTGGTGTAGAATGTGTCTCGAAGTGCACATATAAGCTATGCAAACAGTTCTGGACATTGGTTGTACCACGTGGATTTCTCGCTGTAGCACTGAGATCGGATGAGATGCCGAAACTCGGTTTCACCGCGATGTTGAAGATTATCTGCGGGAAAATGACGAGGAATATGCGCACAAATGTCCATCAACAAGATCCGAATACGGCAGTTGTATACTGCACTTTAACACACTGACTAGAGTAACACGGTATTTCGGAGGATAGCACTGTAATGTTTTTTTGTGCTTGGGCGAGTCTTCCTAACAGTAGGAGTTCCGCTGGATAGCCGCAGGGCGAATTGACCCGCCACCTACACGTGCGTGCCTTTCCCAATAGCTACATCACCTTTAGTGAAATAAAGAAGTTACAAACTTCAACGCGTATGGAATTTACGCTTTGAAGCTATTTTATGCACGATTTGTTGATAAATATCCCTTCCATCATGTATGAAGGCCAAGGAAGCAAGCAAGAGGCCGGAGCCAAGAGGCCATTATTTTAAATACAAAAATCATTCGCCTGGTGGTTGGTGGTGTCTAGTGATTGGTGGTCGAACGAAATATATAAAGAAATATTGGAAATAAAAGGCGGTTTTTGTAAAAATTAGAATACATACAAAAAGACAAGTCTTAACTCACAACTCTCAACTCTCGAGACTCGAGCGTCTCTGTATTTGTTTTGAAAAGCCCCTTTTTAAATGTTTTTCAAAAAAAGAAAAAAAAGAAAAGAAAAGATCGGTCTTTTGTTGTATTTTAGAATAAAATTCGGAATTCCCTTCTTGTTTTTAGAAAACAAAAAAGTCCGACAAGGCGCCAAATGGCTCTTTGAGGGTTTTTTTAAATATTAAACAAAAGTCCAATATTTTAAAAAAAAAGGTTCTTTTTGGAAAAGTCCTTTGGGCTTTTGAACATGGCACGACGGTCATTTTGTAAAATGGTTTTATTCGTTTAAGAATTCGAATCCAGATTTCAGTAAATATTGTTGTTTATGTACATGTATTTGTCATTTTTAAAAAATCACAATTCACAGCCTTCTATTGCGTAGAACACATTGATGCAAATATTTATTCGAGTTTCAACTTTCAACTTTCAACTCTATACGGCACCAATGAACATGAAACTATTAACGCCTGAAGCCCTGAAGCCTTCTTGTGTGTATTGTGTTTTAAATAAATGTGTGGCTGCCTGCCTGGTACATAATTATTTTCTCGAATTTTTATTCTATTTAAAAAACAAAAACAAATAAATTGCGGTTAAAATGAGCACCATATCACAGAACAGGATTACAGGACAGAATCACTTGACATGAAAATGGCAACAGAACGGGACAAAATAAAATTCACGTTATTTTTAATAATTTTATGTTCACTGGTACCGTATAGAGATATTCGGCCTGCCCGGCTGCCTCCAGGGCCCCCGCGGGCTACCTTGTTCTTGAGCTGGAGGCTGGTCACCTGGAGGATGGACTCCTAGACAGAAAAGAAAACAGATTTTCTAAAAATATACATGGCCCAGCTTTCATTTCGTTTAAAAGCGTAAACGTGTTTTCAAAATATTGCGTTAGCGGCAAACGGGATACGTTTTCGTACGTTACATGGCCTTGGCGATGACGCCGCCAATATATTGGCATATGCCAACCAACTTTAATCACCGAAATATGGGCGATTACCTGATATATAGGTTGTACTTTTGCAGTTTTGGATCCGGTCCAATGCATATTTGTCATTTTTTGATCTACTTAGCACAGTTCTTGAACATACGGTGTTTTGAAATTGTCGTTTTGGAAGCACCAAATTGAATACATATTTACGGTATTTGTAAAAGTGAGTGTTTAAAAAAACAAACAAACATAAAACGTAGTACGTTTTCAGCTTCATAGCGTGCACGACTGTACGACTGTACGCTATGATGTCTGAACGAGTGTACGTATTTAGTACGCTGTACGTACCCAACTACCCATACCACACTCTGAGTCTCTGACTCGTGTGAAATTGTGAATAATGAATTCAGTTTATATCTTTGCGTGTTTATTGGCTAATAAAATCATATGTCGTGTGCACGGTAATTCTTTTGAAAATTTCTGGTGAATAAATTGCCATTTTAGTTTTCCTCTCAATTTTTTCGAGAGTAGTAGAGTAGGAAATAGAACTGAATGGAAAAAGTAAAACTAAAGGCGGCACTGAGTCTCGGATTCTAAAAGCCGGCTTATTGTATAATATTTTTAAAAAAATATAAACACAAGGGCAACTGCAAAGTACAATACAGAAAGTACAGTCGGTCAATCAGTCAGTCAGTCAGTCAGCCAGTTAGTCAGTTGGTCAGTCAGTCAGTCAGTCACTGACTCACTGTATGTAAATTTGTCAATATTTATGTCAATATGCATGTTGCGCGAATGAGCGGTGAGCCCCAGTGACTCGGTGAGTCGAGCCTTTAACTCTCGAATCTCGTGAGGAGTGCTCTCTCCCTTTAAAGTTTCAAGTTTCAAGTTTCAAAAGTAAAAATTGTAAATATGAGCGTTTCGACTCCGACAATCGGACGACGGACTGTGGTCTCTCTTTGAGTCTGTGACAAGTGACAACACTGTGTCGCTGACAGGCTGAGCAATGAGAGTATTTCTTTCTCTGAGAGAGGTGCGACCAGGGATGAGAAACAGAGAGAGCACGACAGCAAGACGCAAGTCAATTATGTAGTCAACTCACCACTCACCAGTTACATAAATGACACATAAATATACAGCCGCCTAAATTATAACATTTTAGCCTTTTTAGGAATAGTGATACTTACTTCTACTTCAGCTTCGCCGGGCGTGATATGAGGTCGGACTTCGGAGTCGAGAACCCCTTTCGCTGCAGCTACTAAAAAAATACATGTATATAATAACTAAAACAACTCTATGATGTTATGCACTACTTCTTGTGTGCATTTATATATATCTGCGTCCTTGTCGAACATAACTCCGATATTAAATTACAATGGGTGTGACTGTGTACTTTCTAGGTGCTGTGATAGTCGCACTTTTAGGTGTGTGGCAGAGTGAATCATTTCTATACACAAGCCATAAATGCGTGGCAAACGACGGCCCCTTCTCATGCACATATGAGGAGGCGCGTGATAAGTTCCGAGCTGCAATAACCCCATTTCTGAGAGATGCGAATGATATGCAATCGTATCCTGTCTCTGATGAAGGCCTGGAAATAGGTGTGTATGTCATTCGGCACTTGCATCTGTATGCGTTGGTTCTAAAGAGCTCTGCTGCGCAAACAATAACGAATAAGATGAGGACTGCGTAACGGGGAACAAAATGTTGCTTATTGAATTCAATTACTTAATTCGCATAAGGAATCTAATTACATAATTCGAGGCGCATATAGTGCACGCACAATGTAATGGGTCGGCCTCTCCACCTAACTGTTTGCTGTTCGAGCAATCAACAGTTCTAAATTATGCATACCTACAGTTGAGATCGTTTGCGAATCATGCCTCTCTGACTACGTCATGTACATATACATGTTCCACTTTTTCAGTTTCATTTGAATTTTTGCAGTTTCATATGAACGGCAGTGTACGCAGCAAAGCACTATCTGGCCTGGTAGTATACTGTCACCCGGGTGGCACTGGAGCTTTAAACGAGAAAATTTTCTCATAATAGAGTTCTTCCTGAAGTACATATATGCATGTAGCATGCTATCCTAACGTACGGCCCTTTTTATCGACTCTGTACCTAGACATCGCCTACATTGGCAGCAAAGCGCCAACTGGCCTGGTTATACATATGAGTGGCACTCACGGTGTAGAAGCACACGCTGGTGCTGGTGTCCAAACTGACTGGCTGCGAAAGCTGAGCGAAGGTAAGTCTGGTGCGTGCGATTTTGTAATTTACTTTCAGTAATATATGCTTTCAAGTTAGAATTGTTGCATTTCCGTTGGTATGCTCATGTTACGATATTCTGTATATCCATGCTTGGATGAGCTTTGGTTGTTTATCAAAGTCACGCGCCATCCCCGTATAGGCCGAGGAGTCATTTCCAAGATATCATGCGTGGTAAGACAGTGATCGTAATGTGTCGATGATGTGTATACAACCCATTTGTACACGCATTATAGTTCGATATCGTGTTACAATTCGGGTTTAAGACCTATCGAACAACCCGTGATGTGCTTGTCATACGGAAAGGTTAAAGTGTATTCAATTGGTGAATGGGTATGATCTTATGTCCTGTGTATAATGCGCGCCATCTTGAATCTCTCCTGTGCGTTTAATGAATTGGGTCTGAGAATTTACTTGCGCTTGTGCCATCCATACCGAGTTGCAGGCTATCGAAATGCCTCAGTTTTAGATTGTGGTGGTGTATTTCTTAGGGATGCATCCGAAAGTATAATTATTAGGAAAAAAAATCATATTAACCGTAAAACATACTTCATTAAAGTACTGGGAGAAGTGTGGATCAAATACTCGTGTTAAGCTTTTGAGAACAATGTGCGGGTGCAACATTATTGACATATTTGCACATTCTTAGACGGGTATTTTATTGGCATCAACAGGGACTGGTGGCAAGGAGGTCGCTGAGTTTATTAAACCGGATAGCAATGTCGGAATAGTCTTCGTATCCTTGCTGAACCCTTATGGTATGAAGTATGGCCGACGATTCAACGAGAATAGCGTTGATCTGAATCGCAATCTGCTGACGGATAAGCAGTGGGTATGACTGTCATTCGATCCTATTTTGTTCTCGTTAAAAACAGTTCAATCTGATCTACGCGTCATGATGGGCAATCATTGTCATACTGACTGCGACTTGTATGTATTGCGGTTGTCCATTAAGGATGCGTCGTGACTCATACATTAATGTACTCACCCCAACAGGAATCTCTAAAGAAATCTGGTGGTAATGCCAAGAAAGAGTACGAGCAATTCGATGTCCCGTTATTCAATCCTCCGAGACCGGCAGTTTGGTATGTACTCGACCACCATTTAAACATGCAGGCTTCTTGATGTATGTACCAATAGCCGCTTTTGTTTGATTGTGTCTTTGTCGTTTCGTATGCTGATGAGTTGTTTTTAGATACAGAGAGGCATGTTTTTCTATAAGGTTGGGCGGCCACAGTTCAAATCGTCTCTATTGGGCATAAAGCGAATACCCAGTGGTTGTGCAGGCTGCATACGAACATCGATTTTCTAATCACATAGGGAATTCGTATGTGCGTTAAAGTCTCACAGATACACACTTTCGTTTGTATATTCGTGTCTGCAGGTCCGACAGCTGGCTCACTCTACCCAAGGCGCTGTACTACACGGTCATATATGGTGTCAATACCCTTAAAACAGCCGTGGTCACGGGGCAGTACTACAATCCAAAAGGTAAGCGGGAGCTTTTTTTTTGCGCTGAACATTAAGTGTATGTTTGTAATTGTAACTCCCGTTGTGTACTGAATCTTCGTTTTACATTAGGGACTTTCTACACTGAACGTTTATTCGATGTCCTGTGAACATAATTCCTCTGATGTTCATTCAATCTCTGTTTTTCATCAGGAATTTTCTACACTGGAGATAAAATTCAGCCAAGCTACCAGGCTGTGACTGACTACTTTCAGAACCGCAATGAACTATTTTCAAATGTATGTATGAATGTCTATGATACCGTAATACACTATTCGTCTTGAATCGCTTTCTATATATCGATCTTTCGTAGTATATATCCCAGCAACCATTGTATTGGTGTGGTCAACTTGTCTATGACAGTATCGTATTCCCTTCCCCGTCTGTGCGGTGTACGGACACTTGCTGTAATCTTCTTGAGTGTAATTCAGATGGAGAATTTTTTAAAGGTGAGAATCAAAACCAGTTTCCTACCCTGAGCTACATTGTCTGTTATCCATGCATGTCCAACACTACGATCAACTAGATCATTTCTCTGTGCTTGATGTAGGTAAGGACAACTATGATTGTCGATGTCCATACGGGCCTCGGGCCTGCGGGTATAGACACCTTGATGCCTGATTCAGATGCGGTCTGCAATTACTTCCCAGGAGCCCCGGTGTGCGATTCGCATGCCTCCGACGCAACAACTGAAGTTGCCGCCGGATATGAGCTTGTATGGGGCACCACCTCAAAACTGATAACGGTATGGTGTCCCCCCACGACTTGCTTAAGTATTTTAAACTGCATATAACACTGAAACAATACTACATTCATCAAAGATGAGACTCTTCTGCTACGTTATTTTGGTCTCGGGCACTCTCGAAATACAGGCGCTCGCCTGTAAGTGCATGATTACTTTAACAGATCACAATTGACATCTTTTCATTGCTGTTATATTAAATAGGCGCTACCTTTGGGTATTCCGGGCTCACATATGCACGTGTGCCAAGAGTTCGGCACTGTTCCTGGAATTATGGTGGTAAATGCTTTGGTTCTGGAGAACATGGCCTATCACTACGGCACGAGTGGGGTATCACGTGAGACTTTTCAACAAGGACTTCGAGATGCTTTCTACGTACGAAATGATGCATGGGAAGAGTTAGTCCGTGCAAGAGGCGCGCTAGTACTTGAGCAAGCCATAGTAGGTGTATCTACGGCCTGAGGAAATAGAGCGCAAGCGTTCCTAGTACTTGAGCAAGCCATAGTAGGTGTATCTACGGCCTGAGGAAATGGAGCGCAAGTGTTCCTACTTTCTAAATTAAAGTCTCAAACCAATATCTAATCGGTGTCACCTATAGGCGTGAGTAATCCTGCATATGTTCTTCCGACTTCACGCTCGTAAAATTGATGAGTAACAAAATTGTAAATTGATGGAAACATAGATTCGAAATTGTGGCCAAATTAATTTACCTAGAATCAGGGTTCCTTTCTTGTCCAAAAATATCTAGTGTGATTCCCTTGACATTCCGACTGGTTATGCTTAAACAGATATCAGCTCTTCCCGTAGCCGCAGAATATCTGTTGCCAAATTCTTTGATTTTAGCTAGATGCGGTATGTGTACGAGGCAGGCGAGGCATGTCCATCGCAAGGTTAAACAATACCTGCGTGGCTGTCAAGGAAAGACATCTCGGCTATGTTAAAAACCCAATTCGCTGAGATAGAAAACAACGGATAGCTACAATTGGCAATGCGAAAATGTAACGCACACCCACTACGCAAATATAGTGATGCAATCGGTTCAAGTTTAGTATATCTAAGATTTTTGTAAAGATAAAATATATTTTCGAGGCGCAATCCTGGGCTGCACCTTATGCCACGAGCATTTGCTGCCCTGGGGATTTAAACCTAAGACATACTAGACTTCTCATTGATAATGTTCCATTGCATGTACAATTGTAATCGGCGAGTAGGAAGTTCAAAAACGACTTAGTAAAACAATTTAGAATCGGATACTCCAGTACAAATAATCAAGAAATACATTCAAAATCAAGCAATACACTTTACCTATACATCAGTCTGTCATAGACCGTTGTTGCCACATATTTTATTTACTTTTACGACAACTCGGCATCTCCATATTCCATTTTTAAACCCCTTTTCTATTTGTGGATCTGTTGAAACGTGAAAGCGATGAAGGCCGTGAAGTCATGGACTCATGACGCACATGAAGCTCACTATCCTCGCTCATCATACTGCAGACTACTAAATACTACTACTAGTAGAGTAGTCTGCTTTAATACTTATATTTAGAGTGTACCAGGAACTCAAGGCTCAAGACTGAGAGTACCGACCTCTCTCTAGGCTACAGAGACCGACCTAGGCTACAGAGTACAGTACTACTGTATTTACTATTTACATATTTTTAAGAGATTTTAGAGTAAGAGTCTTACCTAGTAGGTTAGTACCCACTATCCAAATTCAAAATTGGATGCTCCCCTTCTCGTTCTGAGTGGATCAGTGATCGATCAGAAGACTGTAAAAAAAAAAAGTAAATAGGTAATTTTTTGTGTTTAAATGGGTCATCCGTGGCTTCGGAGCACGAAAAAATTTAATACATACTTATAAAACTTAAAAAAATTCAACAATCAAAAGCTTCATTTTGTTATCGTTTGGTGAAATCAGTAATAACACATAGATATTTGTTTTTTTTAAAATTTTTATACAATGTTTTGAAATAACAACAAAACAAAAATATTATTGACACACAAGAAGAAGACTGTTCGACAGTCCGACTCGGTTATTTATTTATCAATATTGACTACAGACGTGTTGGCTCATGAGTCATGACTCATGACTGTGTGCTCAGTTCAATCTCAGCCTTCAGACTTCAGTGCGAGTTAAGTGTGACTTTAGTTCAATTTGTTGTTTTGTTTATAAAAAATATTACTTTTTTTCAAGTTTGTCAGTTGTGTGACTGTCAAACTTCCAATCCCAGCAGAGGCCAGAGATCCAGTCACTGACTCATGTCTCAGACTTCCAACATCCATCATGTGTAATTGTGTACATGCATGTATACTGTATAGTGTATACATACTTTTTGATATTTTTAAAGAAAAACCAAAGAACAAATAAAATTCAAACAATCAACGAATCAATGATTAGAAGATTTTTTAAGACTTCCTCTTGTATTTGTATCTGACCTTCTGGTAAACGTTTCCGACCTGACGGCTGACGCCGTCGGAAATATTGTAGTATTACAAAGGTTTCAGACCCCTGTGTCGGAAACCGATCACACAAATATATCCTTATAAGTCTCAGGTTCAGATTTGTCAGAGAGTTTTCGAAGAATTTGAATTAAAAATATTTCATAAAGTGTCGTTTACCAGAGATAAAACGTACAATATTTTCAATTTGCATGTAGGAACGAGACGAACACGAGTATTGTTTTTTTTAACAAAATAGATTCAATATTGTCGAAAAGAAATGTATTTCAGGCGCCAAATGAAACGTCGAGGTGCTTTATTTTACATACAGTTCTGCTGCGCCCGTGACCCGCGTCCCGCCGTCCCGACATGCCACAATATATATAGCAAAAGTCTATTTAAAAATAAGTAAAAATGTAAATATAAAATATACTCAAAACAGCAGTGATGCTATGATACATAGTAACGTGTACGAACCAAAAAAAAGAAGTCTCGGTGATCTTAAATGACGTGAGAGAGATTTCGAATATTTTACACGGGGCACTCCCTTTTTGTTGTATTAGAAAGCCGCGGTGGATTACTCACCTCTGGAACTACCAGAGACATACTCGCGAAAATTGCACTATTAGCAAAGTTTCGCATATAAAAGTCACTATATTGAGTCTATTCTAACCATTGCCTATTTGAACCTGATATTATCAACACGGGCATAATGTTTCTCGTCATCACACTTGTTCTCGCAGTCGCTGCGTCTCTCGATGGCCAACCAATTGACACGCCAATTGTTATTGCGAGAACTACTACGTTAGTCAACAATTGTGCCACATGTGAGAACGGAATTTGGCTTGAATCGGGAAACACATGCTATGATAACCTAGCCTTGGCCATCTACTCGAACTTTGCAAACGAACCTATATACATCTCTGGAACAATCGAAGTTGAGAGCGAAATCGCGCTTCTATCCAGTATCAAATTGGTTGGGAGTAGTTGCGGCACAAGCTTATCAAAGCCTAAGATTGTATCCAGAATAGATGATGACTATGATGCCATATTTGTGCTATCAGGTCAGGATGGTGCCACATATCATTTTGAGAATATATATTTCGAAAATGGTGACGATCGGTCTCGCTTGATCCGTACAGGTATGTTTAGAAATATTCCATATTATTGTTACAAACTTTCTCTCGGATCGAAAATCCACTATACCTAGATGATCCTCAAACTTTTCCACAATTTTCATGTATTGGTCGAACAATGTGGAATGTGGCAATGATTGACCACATACATATAGATGGTACCTTTATGGTTGTGATACAGAGGTCATGTTTGATCCAATAGATGATATAGAGGTCATCGCATATACATGTACCATACATGATTAATGTGCGACCCTGAGAGATATTTTGTTGTGCACCCATATCCAAGTGGGAACACAATCATTCGCAGTTCTTCCTGAGTATAATTATTAATCCAAATACAGAACAGTTTGCATGTGCTGTGGATACTTGCGCTAGCATACAAGGGTACATACCGCACATGTTTATTCAGTGAGCACTATATCTTGACGATGACGATATACTCGAATAGTACACGAGAGCTTTGCGAATAGTACACGAGAACTGACATGATTGCACATTGAATATTTCTGTTGGGTATACAGCTGAAGTGGACGAGGATCAAGAGGAAACAGATGATGCGGGCTGGTCGTACATGCCCGCATACAATCTTGCACTTCTCGACATCGTTGCCGAAAAATTTGAGACAAAAGCAAGAGGTGGATCTGCTGTATTCATGCAAGTCGCAAAAAGTGTACTCATAGACGGTTCCACATTCTCACAAAACAATGTGGCTGACCCCGGGAAAGAGCTTTACGGTGGAGGTGGCGCCGTGTGGATCCACGAGGTTCCCAAAGGTAACTCTGTGATTGTCCAAAACTCGGCATTCACTGACAATACGATGGAATTTGAACACGGACTAGGGGCAGCTTTCTACATAGCACACATTGATGGAGCGGCGAGCATACTCAGTTGTGTGTTCAGGGACAACGCTGCTGCAGACGGCGCCGCCATTCATATTTCTCGAACGGATACCAGCGGCAGTGTGATTATCAACAGCACTTTTCAGAACAATAGAGCCGCTTCTGTCTGGGGTGCACGTGGCTCTGCGCTGCGCTTCAAGTACATCCACGGTAGTGTGTCAATTGATGGTGTCTATACAGATAACGAGACTGCCGACGGCAGGTCCCTCATAGCAAACAATAGGGTTGGATCAGGTGCGTCAGTGCGCTTAGCAGGTACTTTTGTCAACAACGATTGTCGACAGGGAGGTGCGGTGTGGGATTCGCACATGGAGTTTGGTGGGGTCATGACAATTAGCAGTGGTACATCAATGGTGGACAATGACAGTGATATCAATCCTGGAACAGTGATACGTCTTGCGGGGGCGAATGAAGGCGATGCGACGACCTTTAAGTCAGCGGATTGGGTAAACAGCTTGACAGAAGATACTATGATCACGCTCTAGTTGTAGTTGTAGATCCTAAAACCAGGGTGCATCTGTAGATCAATGCTCCAAACCACGATGTAGTTGTAGATCAAAGCTCGAAAACATAATTTGATTGTAGATCAATTCTTTAAACCACGAGGTATCTGTAGATCAATGCTTCGAAACAATTTTAATTGTAGATCAATAAAATTTATAAAAATTATGAATAATAAGTGGTCTCCTGTGGACACACCTCGCGCATGCAAATGCAGCCAAACCAAATTCTTCACTACGTTCTGCTACGATAATTAGAACGGAATAGTGATCCATCACATACAATTAGTATACTTAATCGTATTGTGAAAACATTGTTTTCAGACTCGTCCTTGTTCATTGAGGTAACGAATCTTGTTGACGATGATTTCCAGTTCATACTTAGCTTGCATAAACTCCTTTCGACTACCACCTAACCGATGGAGGTTTTACCATCTATGTACTATCATCCATTAATGTACTAGCATTCCTATGTATTGTCATCCATCTATGTACTATCGGTTCTTACATTATGTACTATATTTTGTACTATACGAAACAATATAATCATACTACAGACCCTGATAAAATCTTCTTTAGAGTTTCGTCCTGTCTAAGAGCCATATCCACCGCCGTAGCATCTGTGTTTAGCCGAATCCGTCGATGGAAATCAGTGACGCAGGACTCCGAGTGTATCACCTGTTTTAGGGTCGGGGTCGGTAAGGGATTAAGAAACAATAAATACCAGAAGCATCCTCAGGCACCTGTACCAATTCGGTAATATGTCAGCCGCCCCAAAGATTATGTAGCCCTTGCTCTTGCGGCGACTAACAATATAGGCAACGATTCTTATTCTGTGACAGAAATCAACGATACACTTTCAATTCGCAGATGACCATTTCACTGCGAGTTGTAGGGGCGTTTTGTGTCGTGAAGGCGGAGGTATGTACATCTTAGTCAGATGATCAACAATTATTTAGAAAGGGTGGAGATCACTACGCCTTATATGTAAGTGATTGTTTTAACCATTTACACACAAGATGTAGCGATCATTGCCCTGGATTCTTACAACAGCACGCCTGTATTTCTCTATGCGTACCCTCATTGCCGATAACACCCGAGCGATGCCAGATATCTGACTCTCCGATGGCGAATTAAAAGAATGTGATTTGCAGATCTTCAGGAATTGACCGATAATCTGGTGCAACCGTGCCTCTTCCATTCCTGATCGTTTCAGTACCTGAGACGTTCAAGGAGTCAAAGGGACAGAACAGTGTCTTGAGATAATGCGTACACAGCAGAACACACAACTGTTTTACTGTGAGGCAACAACAGTTGTCTATGTTAGCCATAGCCGTAAGAGTACGATGCAAAGCGCACCTCTAATGCTGATATACTATGGTGTAAACTGAGGGAAAGTGCTCCACATCGCCCACCAGCTACAACATACTGCGCGAGGTGTAGTGTGTTGTGCGTCGCTGGTTGCAAGTTTATGTTATACCGTATGCGGGCGAATTGTGAGAAAAAAGTGACCAATCCTACGAATGCCGCAGTCTGCGTCTAGGTGTATACGAGTACAAAGGAGCCATTCGCGCGCAAGTAACACATGCAAATCAACATTCGGCAGGTGGTAACGCAGAGACTGTGAGAGGCCATTTCCAATAGTACAACATAGGCGTTTTGCTAAGACCTACATGAATGCGCATATGAAAAGGAAATGGATCATACGTCCACAAATATTTGCAGCTGAAGGTCTTCACGTAGCACAAATACACAATATCGCTAGAGTTGTGTTTAATTCCGTCGGGTCGGTAGCTTGTGCTATCGATAACGTAGCCATGACTACCACGTGTTAGTTTACTTACCTGGAGCAGTGAGACCAGAAAGAGCTGTTGTTGCCAGCTACTGTGGCGTATACTTACAACGGTCGTGTTCTTGTGCATCCTCTTGATCACGGCGTCTATTTCCGGGATACCGACCTTCCGAACATGTAAATGAATATGGAATTGGGAACAGGCTGAACACACAACATCACAAGCAAACCCATCCACTACGGTTCGCTTAACAATATTCAACCGCTCATTCAATCAGCGCCTCTGGCGTATCAAGTATGTACTTGTGGGTGCTCACAGAATTAAAATAAAAGGTCCGGCGAGACAAAAATACACATGTAGTAGTTAGAACCACTGCAAGCTGCAACTCAACGCCCCAGTGTGGTTTTTGACCGTCCTATGCATGTAACATCCCTTCAGGACCATGTTCCGAAGAGATAAGCACACGAACACAGACATTGTAAACCGCTGTGATATGATCACAGCATTCTAATGGGCACACATTTACTAGCACGCCAAGCATCCCTTCCTGTCCTCACCTTTTTGAGTTCATCTTCTGCACTCTCCTGGGCCATCTCAGTTGCGGCGCGACAAATATCTAAACACCTCCGAGCATCACCTGACGTAGCGGCTATCTTACGCGCACACAGCTCTATGGCTTCGGGCTGATGGGCAGTGTTGTGGGGGTCAGAAGGGGTCGATTAATACAATAGCACAATAAATGGATATGTTCAGGTGTTTTGATTGGCTCAATGACCTCGGCTTGGAGGTGATAGGGCCGAGAGCCGTACAGTATATGGTCCATATAAAGTATAAAATTGAAAGATTAGTAGGTAAACATTATTGCAGGAATAAGCGCAGATGAAACAAGTTGGACGTTATAGTTGACAAGATACGCATTAATATGTGTGTTGTCCAAACAAGCGTGCAAGCGCTGAGATACTTGATGCTTGACCCATACAATTAGCGCATACATAACGACAGACCCAGCACAACAACGCGCTACCAAGCCAAGTAGCATAACACTACATTTTACTCGGAAGACACGCCTTAGAAACATTCAATTGAAACCCTTCTTGTTGTGTCAGACACACCACATCTCTTCGATTAACAGATCATACTGTTTAAGCAATCCCCCTAACGAAGTGTCGGAGAAATCGTCTGGGTCTGACAATACGCACAAACATACACACATACACACACGTACACACGCATATATATATATATATATATATAATAAAAACCCACGTGACAAGCCCATTCAACGAGCACACCTTAAACACGACCAGATTTTCTAACCGGGACGTGACAATAATCTTCAGCTGTCCATGAGTGTACGGTTCAAAGGTTACTCTGTTCATGCCCAGTCGAGAAGCTTCCTTGTTGGTTAGAAGTCTCTCTGGTAAGTCCATAGTGTTTGCGATAGTCAATACAACCAGCCGGGAGTGCTTGCTCATCGGCCAACTGTACGGGATGAGAGTACTAGTGAGCTGGAGAATAACTTATGCAGGTAATGGGGAAAGCCACTAAAATGGCAAACACTATGTACAGTTGCATATCCTTGTATGTGAACATAGTACAACAATAACCGCAAGGAGATGTTTGTCACTATGCCATTTACGAATGTGATTATTGAAGTGTCCATGGGGGAGAACTGATTTGCTTGACATTTTGTCTAAAACCAACATCGATCGACGATTCTAGACTATTTACACGAACCGTCGCACTACCCACACCCGGAAAAAAGCAGAGATATTGCGACCCTGCGGTATAGTGACATGCTCAGGCAACTACAAATATATATATATATATATATATATATATATATATATATATATATATATATATATATATACCACACACACACACATATCATATATATATATATATGTATGTATATATATATATATGTATATATATATATATATATATATATATATATATATATATATATATATATATATATATATATAATATATATATATATATATATATGCATATATATATATATATATATATTATATATATATATATATAATAACGCATATATATATTATATATATGAAAGATAAGGCATGTATATCACATATATACATATATATCATATAATATATTATTATATATTATTATATATATATCCATGCATGCATATATATAATTATTATATACGTAATATATTATATATGCATGTGTATGTGCGCATAATATATATATATATAATATTATTATTATATATATTAATATATACATATATTATACATATATTATTTTCCATCTATTAATATATATATGGCTGTATGTATATTATTATATACATATATATATATATATATATTATTACATATGTATATATACATGCATAATACATGTATATATACATATGTATATTATGTATATATATCTTTATATATAGATTGCCCATGTATATATATATATATAATATATATATATATATATATTATATATAGATCTGTATATATAGATACTATGTATATATATATATATATATATATATATATATATATATATGTATGTGCGTGTACGTGTAATAGGTATGTTTTTTTACATGAATGTATCTGCTGGAAGCTGTTGAACATGAATACATGGGCTGAAAATGTGCATATGGCAAATACAATAATATGCGCCTTGTTCAAACTGAGCGACAGTAGTTAAACGATACGAGCGTAAGGACAGGACTATAATGAAGTGAAGACACTACACAAGTCGCAGTAAGATGATTTGGAGATTCTCTATAGCTTCTTTGGATACGATCTCACCTGAATATTTCGTACATGACGCTGTGTTGAGTGGATATCAGCTGATCTAGCTCGTCCACCAGTAGTATTATGCACTCTTTTCGGGGCGATGGTGTGGTGAAGTACCTCTTGAGGTTGTCCAGTGCCTGTTTGGGAGTAACCTGCATGTAGAGCACGAGACAAGAGCAAAGAAAGGGTTTATACGCAGCTCATTTGGTTAAAATGAACAGGCAGATATACACATACATTCAATCTCAAGCATACACACGCGATAGCAAAGGAAGTGGATGTTTCGTATCGAGTGTATAGGTACAATTGCTCCAAGTTTGTCCTACAGAAAAGCATTGAGCTCAGTTATGGGTACCCACCTTATCATCCGTAAGCCCCTTCCAGATCTGTGTGTACGCCTGCATGATGTCTGTGAGCTGCATGCCATTAATCTCAACGAATTTGAATTCTGGCAGATCGCCTGTGTCACCAATAACGTCACTTTGAGTTGTTCGTAGATTCACAAATCGTGTTGTAATTGTAGCAGTCCAATGCTCAAACGTGTACTACAAGCATCGTGCAATGAACGGCAGTGACGGTAATAGACACACTACAGTTCCACTCGTCGATTCAAAACAATTTGTGCAACTAGATTTGCTAGTTTGAAGCCCAAGCCCCAACCATACAGTGAATAATTTAAACGGTGAGGTATATACACCCGTACACACCTTCATCGGCGCTGCTTTTGAGCTGTCGCATAACCTCGTGTACTGTGGCTGTCTTCCCCGTTCCGGGGACGCCAGAGATATACATCGACCCGCTCTCTCGCCCGGTGATATGGCCCTCAGCAAAGCCGTAGATCTGAAGGTAAAACGGAAGGAGGTTATAAGCGATACAAACACAAACAACACGCATATGCCACGGCATATGAACTTTTAATCATCACAGGGGTAGCTCGCGAGCAGTTCCCACAACGACTGATACATACAAGGGCGTGCTCTCCCGCCCGGTGGTTCGTTTTATAGTAAAACAGTAACACTTGAGTTCAGGAGATAAATAATTAGTATGGACTATCTTTCGCAACGAAACCTTGCACATTCATTCGTACACAATCAGAAGAGCGAAGCGTCACCGGAGGATACACATTGAACATATCTCAATGTGAACAGCTCACACATCGCTCACAGTCTAGCACAATCGCCACGCGGAATAACATCACACCGCACAACGGACCACAGCTCTCATTCACATAAACTTCTGATGTGCCATAGATTCAAGCCTTTGAAGGGTGTGACGGTGTCAGCTGTACATTCGGAATGATCATTTTATCGTCTGGATAAGGCCTCTACGAAAAGGAAGCCTTTGAAGGACACACCTCAGCAAATTCATTCTCACGGCAAGGAAGGTTGTCGGGCACCGCAGACACGTGCAGCATGCGCCTGGCTTTCTCATACACGTCTTCTTCAGCCCCGGCTATGGTGCTGGTATCATCTCTGTAGAAGTAAAGAAAAAGTGGCGTACGCTCAGTTTTGAACTTTATAGTCGTGTTTGAATTGTATGAAGTAGATAGTCGAATCGTCTGAGAAGGATTGGGTTATCCAAACATTTATTGTGTACAGACCACAAAACTGACCTCGAATACACCAGTTCAACGATGATAATCGAGAGCTTTGTGTATTTGGATAAACTCGCGGCTCCGGTAGACCCAAATATACAGTTCTACCAGGAGATGTATGATTGACCAATAGTATCACCTACCGTCGATTAGCTCTGTCGTTTATAGTCTTCGCGAGGCCCTCCATGATCTTTTGCTTTTTAGTCTTCGACACTTTTGGTGTCTTCGGCTTGGCTCGAGGCCGAGGTGCCTTGCGTTTCCTAGTTGCGGGTGTGACTTTTTTCCTCCTCGTGGCCACCCGTTTTCTATGCGAAAGAACGAGACAAGGTTGAACTGTCAGCATAGACAACGACTCTACAGATATACAAACCGGACAGCTAGATTCGGATAAGCAATTTGTGTACTACGCACTTTTGTGTAGCAATGTTCATGGGCGTATCTCACGACCTGTCACGTTACTACCACGCGTGTACTAAAACATTTATAACAAACGGCGATCGCCAGGTTTTTGCTGAGCAATGGCTGCGGCCAGGGTGCGACACAAACAGAACACTTAAGGCGGACAAAAAGTACAAACCGACAGACACTTGTGCCCGGGTGTCCTAAATGGTCTCAAAAAATCAAAACTAGGTTGCACTTCATGAAATATAGTCTGTAACTAGAGGTCTGACAGAACCAAAGCGTGTCCCAGTGTCTTAGTGCTATATCATATACTTAAAAGAAGAATAGAGGCAGACCTTTTGCTGCAAATGGGCTTGTCTTCATCTGAGTCTTCGTCGTCCTCTTGCGCAAGGGATTGGCCATCAGACTCTACTTCGCCTTCGGAACCGCTGTCGTCTGATTCATCTGCCGTCACCTGTTGTTTGTAACAATCAAAGAATTCATGCACGGAGTCACTCCTCAGATTCATTCCGATCTGACGCGCCTGGACAGCGACAGAGGGTGTACTAGGTCATTTTGAACGTTCCATAACAATTCAGTAGTCTCCAAGGGAACGAGGCAGACTCGTGATCACTCAGTTACTTTTCATTCAGTAGTGCAATGAGGCTCTCGTCCTCTCCTCGAGAACGCACCACATCGAATGCGTACGTTCGCGCGAGAATGCTGCTTAACCCTCGCACGTATGTGTAGTCGTGTGCTGACATCGTTTACCACCAACATGATGGCAGATCCTGTACCCACCAGCGCACGATATCCTAGCTACAATAGTCACAATCAGACCTCGCTAACACAAAAACATCAATTATGACAGGGCTGTACAGATGAGAAGCAGGTTGGCATAGGTACAACTCGACAACTAGAAGGAAAAACAGCACACCTTATAGTCTTCGTCGTCTGCAGCATCGTCCTCCGCGCCACTCTCTGCTTCTGTCATATATCATTCAAAAGTTCGCTATGGTTTTATAGTATTTCGGATAGTCGACATGTGTAGAGCAATTTGAAGGTAGACTCAGTCATTTTCAGACTTATGTATTAATGCTTTGTTGCGCTTCACCCACACATAAACAACTGCCGGCCGTTTAGGTCTCCCCAGCAATATGCATACCTTCTACTTCGGCATGTTTAAACACCTCCAGCTTCCAACAGGCATACGTATCGCGGGTCAGCTCCGCAACAGACTTGTTATCAGCGTCGTACGTGAACTGTACATAGTATTTCGGTACATCGTCCTCATCCTCTTCAACGCTGCGTTCCGTACGCACGTTCTGCAAATCCGGTGAGGCATGCGGTTAGTTGAAAGAAAGTCAACGCATGGCAATTGCGAAGTATATTCACTTAAAACAACTTTGTAAGCGTATGCTTACATATATATTACAACGATATGCAAGTATGATTTGACGAAGTTTTATTGCTAGATGTATAATTGTATGGAATGGACATACTGCAAAATGTATGATTTATTATATCAGACAGTGGACGTACCGTAGACAGAGGCTAGTTCTCGACATAGTTGAACGAGACGGTATCGTCTACCATACCAGAATGCGGGTATGCCCCTAGGGACGCTTTTCCATCTGCGATTGATAGTCACTATCGAACATTAAACCTTGGTACCGTGGATATTCAGTCACATACGCAAAACTACCAACATATTATGCTTTACATGGACGATCGGCACACACTAGCATTCCAATTGACAGTTTGTACCTACCCTAGCCGGGGATTTGCGAACAGGTGAAGAGCCATCGCTTTCTACATTATCTGCAACTTCCGCTATCCTGGGCTGTGGCGGTTTGTGCTCCCAGGCTGGACATACCATCACTGCCCCTGCCGATCAGCAACAAAAGTGATTCAAATAAGATCAATCGCTAGAATTCAATAGATTCTCTACCTTGTGAAGTGAATAATGAATGATAGGTAAGCTAGATATTGAAGTTACACGGACAAATGAGGATCCCGTGGCACCGGGTTGACTTCGTCAAAGTAGTCGGGCTAGCTGGTATGCTCACGCCCGCCGTTGTGACCACTGCTGTTTGGTTTATGACAGCCCCAAGCGCAAACAGCGAGTGTCAAGCGCCTGAGATGAAAATCATAGTTAAAGATGTTACATACCGACTAGTTCTTCCGCCAACATATCAGCGACGTTTCGCGTCGCATCGATAATCAGCGCCGTCTCGACCGTCTGCTTCTTTTTAACCATCGCACGCAGACTCTTAGGCAACTCGTTGTCACGCAGAAACCATTGCACACGCACGTATTGCAGACCGTCTGTTTCCGCTTCAAAGCAGTCCAGGATCAGACCCACATGGGGCATCGTTGGTTTCCTTGCATTCCGTAGGTGGACGCTACGGATTGGGTAACATTACAAAGCAAGCCATCAGGTTGGTTGACATAGGTAGCGGAAAATTGCTACGAGAGGTTTATCTAGATAGTACAGACGGTCGCTCTGAAAGATGTAGAAGCTGGTTCACTGCTAGTCGAAGATCATTGTGTATGTGGTAAAATAAATAAATGGGATAAATCATGTAAATAGAGCGAATCGATGTGGAGGCTCTACATTAAACTGTACAGTATCATAGACGGATCCAGTAGGCCACACGGAAGTACGTTGAGAACCTGCACCATATGTCAGATCAATAGATATCATCCATTTTGAATATGGTATTTGTCAGAACACGATGATATAGCGTGCAAATCAGAGCGATATGATGCTATTCTATATACTAGACAACGCCGCATGCCTACTCCGATATTTCCACACACAATACAACAGATTACGGTATCTGAGCAAATAACACACTCCACGGGTCAGACAGTACAACACACCTTGTTCCCTTTCTGTATATCGTATCGTCGAACTCGAATGTTTTGTATCGCGTAATTCTATCATCATGTTCTTCATCGTAACGTGTGCTTACCGGTTTGCCCAGCCATTTGAAACACTGCCCAGGGCCGGATGCAATCAAAAATCAGGTTTTGTATAATCGAATCCAATTTCATGTCTCAAAGCTATATCGAGAAAACAAACAAGTTTGTAATCCAGTCACATGATATGCACCAAACGCATAAGCTTCGGTAGAACCTAACGTTTGCCTTCAACGTGGTAGATCACGGGTTAGTATAAACCCACGCAGCCATATGGTATCATCGATCCGTTCGAAGTTTCAGTGTAATTTCTATGCTTGCCTGGAAAGGGGGCATATAGTAGCTCAAGAGCACCAAGAACGAGGGCGCTTCTTATGGTCACGAAACACTAAAAAATGCGCCAGTACATACCGCTTTCGATTTCTTGCCACGTTTGGCATTCGCCTTCTGCCTTTTTTTAAACGTATCTAATTTCTTCTGTGCTTTCTTATCTTTCGTTCCCTGGATGGTCGCGAGTATATAAAGGTTAGAATAGAATGCGCGACACGCGCATGGATGTGTATACCTAAAGCTTAGGTGAAAACAGTATCTTGTATAGATATCAAGAACGTTGATTTCTAATATGCTGCAGGTATACCCCGTTCATGTCAGTAGCTAAACACTCCAGTCGAAACTGTGCAATCTATTTCACTTTGAATTTGAAGAGATAAGAATAACTTTCAAGAGACCGAGCCCTCACCATAATTCGCAATGGTTTGACAGAAACCATTGCCATACAATGGACAGCGAGTATGCTTATTTAAATATTTTTATATAAACGTGTATGCAGTCTGCCCCATATTAGTTCTATGTACACACTACTTAAACATAGAATGGAAACAGACCAACTCACTTCAAAAGCGGTCACAAGCTTCGTAGATGCGTAGATCTGTGTTGGAGTACGGATACGCTTCTCTCGTAGGATATTTGTTTTGCTGATGCTCCCATTCTCGTCCATGTAAGGAAAGTCTTTCCCCATGGTGCCGTCGGACGTGACAAACGACCAAGTGAACAAGTCTCCGTCCTGTATCAAAGCAAAAATTTGAATTTAGAATGAAAGCAGGTGTATCGTATCAACGGCGGCAACACTTATACATTTTGTTCAAAGCAAAACTGTCGAATAACGTTCGATTCGAAATCGAGAGCATGGTTTGAGTGTGAACTTCTAGAAGAATAAACAACAAAATAAAGAGTACTCGTTACCCGACGAATGGGAATTGAAGTCAAGAGAGAGTCAATGCTCCTGGAAGTAGACTTCAGTCATGAAAGATACAGTTGAATAAACCAACATACCAGTGCATCAATTTGCACGCGTGTATAATATATATATATATATACATATATATATATATATACATATATACATTTATACACACACACACACAAACACAAACACACACACACACACATATATATATATATATATATGTATATATATATCTATATGTATATATATGTATATATATAAATATTCATATATATATATATATATATATATATATATATATATATATATATATATATATAATATATATATATATAGTGTTATATGAGTGATTGAGAGATATATGCATATGTACATAATATATATGTGCATATGGCCATTATGTATATATATACATATATGATATATACATATTATTAATATAATAATTGCAATATAATAATAATAATATATAATAATAATAATGTATAATATAATAATAATGTTTATATCCATGATGTGTTGTACAATTCGTATGTATGTGTATATGCGTATATTATGTAATAATATATATAATATAATAATATGTAATAATAATAATAATAATAATATATATATATATATAATAATATGTTACTAATATAATATGATTGTACATAGCATATTAATAATAATAATAATATAATCATAACATAATCATAATAATAATAATATTAATGCACACACGTAACATATGTAATATGTAATAATATATTAATAATAATAATAATATAATATCATATGCAATATTGTATGTTGTATGTGAAGAAGAACGCAATGTGCGCAGGACAGGCGTTAGCGTTGCATGCACATGCGTACGCATGCATAGTATGTAATAATGTATGTGTATATATTAATATAATGTATATAATATGTTAATAATATGTATGTAATAATATGTATATATAACATATATGCATATTATTATAATATGTAATATTATTACATATATATTATTATGGATGATAATATATATAATAATAGATATGTATTGATGCATGTATATTAATAATATGTATGCAACTGTATGTAATAATAATAATAATAATATATAATATATAATAATAATAATAATATATTAATAATATTAATAATAATAATATAATAATCAATATATATATATAATATCATACGTATATGTAATATACAATGTAACACATCAACAACAACGCGCACGCGCACGCACGCAACACGCACGCACACGCACATAATATAATGTGTATTGTATGGCTTATTATGTGTATGTAATATATAATAATAATAATATATATTTATGTTTTATATTTATATGCGCACGCGCATCATCACACGCACGCACATCAATGTAATAATGTGTATAATAATGGTATAATATTAATATTAATATGTAATAATATATATATGTATATATAATAATATTGCGTATGTATGTATGCATGTATGTGCATGTATGTACGTATTATATATATGTATGTAATAATAATATATATAATATATATATGTATATATAATAATAATAATAATATATTATAATAATAATATCAATATTATTATTGCTACGCAATAATAATTGTATATGTATTATATATTAATATATAATATTATAATAATAATAATAATAATATATATAATAATATGTATGCATGGCATGGATATGCATACATAATACTATGCGCACATACGTACATACGTATGTATCATCTGTAATATGTAATAATAATATGTATATAATAATGTATATTGTTATTGTATGTAATGCAAGAGCGCATAATGGCACGACACGCGCATGGCTCACGCGGATACACATGGGGACGTATAATAATAGATGTGTATGCGTATGCGTATGCGTATGTATGTTTGTAATAATATAATAATATAATAATAATAATATATATATGTATATGTGATATAATATATATAATATATATAATATATATATAATATATATATAACTATGTAATAATAATATATAATAATATATAATAATAATATGTAATATATAATAATAATAATAATATATATGTTTGTTTGTCATGTTTGTTAAATACATACATGCACACATTATGTACGTAATGTATGTATTATGTAATATATATAATATGTAATAATATATGTAATAATATTATATGCCAATTATATGCCATGTATATAATATGTAATAATGTGTGCAATGTATGTATAATATTGATGTATTATGTCATGTATGCATGCGCATATAACATATATATATATATGTATATATATTATATGGATACATGGTATATATATACATATAGCACATCATGTTGGCATATGCATATATGCATATATATATACATATATATATATATATATATATATATATATATATATATATATATATATATATATATATATATATATATATATATATATATATATATATATATATATATATATATATATATATACTTATATGTATGGTGTATGTAATGTTCATGCATGTATTCAAATAACCTGGAAGTGTATCTACATATCTTGATAGGGATAGCATTAGATTATAGTTGTTTATACACACATTTTCTGATTCATAATCAATACAGGCGCAAGTCTAGTCATATATAACAGGTTCATTGCGTAGCTACATATATTCTTGCAATACTCACTGATTTCCTTTCGAGGCAGGTGTTATAAAACATTGTGACAGCAAAATAATATACATACCAAACTAGAGTATATGCTATTTTTCCTAAACGAGAGAGAAGAACGCACGTGTCACTCTGCAAAGAATGCTGGAAGATAATACAAATAGTTTGAACGATACAAAATAGGTTGGGGTCGTTATAAACAAATATTTTGATCAACTCGTTCAAAGTGAAGGCACAGTGATACTTTTCTTCCGCGTAAGAGCATATTCATCATCAAAATTTAGACCAACCAGATTTTGTTCTCAGCGTTTCATTGGAGGAAATGTTTTGGCGGGAGTTCGTATGCGTGCATTTCTATGGCATTTTCGAAACCTAAAATGGGTGCATCCATTAAAATACACAAAAAGCTGTTGTGTAGCTTGACCGTGACGTACCTATATTTGCAAGCCTGAGTGGAGGATACTACCCATAACTTCAAGCACAACATACAACATTAGCGTAGCATTTATCTGCTTTGACAATCTGAAGGTATATTTGATATCGACCGCAAGACTTGTTGCCATGACGACCCGTAACTTATTCTCTGACTCACGATTGGAAGCCTGGAAACAGGTGTGAAGTGAGGGGAGACGTCGGACTTTAGTTCAAATGCATGTTGTTCCTAAAGTTTAAAGTTTGCCGTCGTCAGCTACAACCGTAGAATTGCGATTTAGATCCTGTATGTATGCCTTCAAGTATGGATTTGTCAAGTCGTGATTTACGTTTCAATCAAGCTTACACCCAGACTAGGCACAATCCAAAGTAGATAGCTGTTTAGTACAACCTGAAGTAAATAATTTTTCTACAATCCGTAGTGAATAGTAAATTAAAATAATTGTTCAGTCGCGGTGGATCGCGCAGGGATCATAGTACATCACCGGTGCCGCTACTTATGGAAGAATTCATACAATGCTCGACTTGTGCAACAGGCTGTATATGTCATTTGCCTGGGAGTTTCCATAGCCGCATGCTTGGTTAGATCATACTTCCTTGTAAGTTGTTCAACTACACGGATCACCATATTTTGAATCTTCGAATCTTTTATAAATGTTTAGCAGCTCAATACCAAATCGAATTGGATTTGAGAACGTACAGCTTTTAAATATCTGATACATTCACACATGTTCGACACCAAGTTCAAGTTATGTTTACCTATTCTACCAGCCGCATGTGACAGATTAAGGAGAACCAAATTATACACACTATCCTAAATCCTGACAAATGAAAACAATATGAATATCAATACGTATTTATACCTAAAATTTAAATTATGTATATATATTTCAGTTATGTTACACATACATATATAAAGATACAAATATATTGAAATATTTATGTATACACATGTTTGTATGTATACATGTGAATACATATATATATATATATATATATATATATATATATATATATATATATATAGTGTATGCGTGCGCGCGCGTGTGTGTGTCTGTTTTTTTGTCTATACGCACATGTAAATATTCATTTTCATATATAAATATGTATTTGCTGGTGATTCGCGCTAAACAATTTGTTTTTATCTATCGTATACATGATATGTATAAAAATTTAGTCTCAGGATTAATAATGACAGTTTGTTAGTATCCTTTCTTGTATTCGTATATATCATTCGAGTGTTTCGAGATGCCATTATTTAATCTGATCACCTGATCGTTTCGAAATTGTATTTTTTAATTTCAACACATTTTTTCTCAGGGTCTGGCTTCATACCTGATCGTGGTGGAAGAACTGTCCAAGAAGAAGAAAGACCCCAAGAAGTTGCTTGAGCTTGATGCTTGGGTCAGTGAGACTCTTCCTGCTACGATCAAATCTCGAAGTGATACGTACATGTCAAAGGCTGAGATCTCTAAAATGACCACGTGGAAATTAATGGTATGTACTTATGCTCGGATAGGTCATGGTTGAGGACCTGGCAAACAGAATGTCGAGAACAGTGTCAAAAATATATGCTTCGTACGGGCTACAACATCGAAATCAGTAGCTCGAAGCTTTGGGTGTTTTATTATCGAGCATCATTCCGTCCTATGCTTGCGGCTAACTTGCTGCACCCATGTTTTGCAGCAAGCACCACCAATTACGATACCCATTTTTACATCAGAAAGTATATCGCAATGTGCTGTGTCACATGCATGCGTGATGTACACAAACGCTTCTTACATCATGGAAAAATTTACACAAATGCTTCTTACATCATGGAAACGTTTACACAAATGCTTCTTACATCATGGAAACATTTCTGGCAGATGATATCTGTGATAAGCCACCTGCTAAGTATACTTTTAATTCTTTTAATCTGACAGAGAGGTAAATTTAGACCGCGGCTGCAAAATCTTGTTGATTCTAACGATGAAAAGGTATGCCCTGCTTGCTTTATCATATCACACTCCACTGAAGGTGACATCTCGAATTGAATCACCAAGCTACTGGTGTTTATTCTACTAGGAGTATATATTCTGGTCATATGATTTACGACAGCAATACCATGTACATTCGTGTACTTTACTACATTGTCTCGCGACAAGTAATCGTAAGGCATGAACAGAGTTCATGCACCTGCATCGGATGGAGCGCCGCTGTTTTAATAGCAACTAGCGCTCTTTGATTGTGTATTTCTCGAAATCCGCAGGATATTATCGCGGCAACGAAGAAAGCGGCATCAGTTTCTCTACCAGGATCTACAAAGGAAGCAATAACCGCCCTGACGACACTGAAAGGCATCGGACCTGCTACCGCCAGTGGTAGGTTTTGCATTTAGGGTGTGCGGGACAAGAGTTATGTACGGTGGCTGTACGATGTGTAGCAACTGTAAAGTACACCTAAAAAAACTCATTACGCCGGTAAGTTTAGTGCGCAATAAGCCTAGTTTGTGCATTGTACTTACTTTATCGTAAAATAGCACGTGCACAGTGAAATTTGCGTGCGACTGGACATTATTGTGCCTACAACACATAAGCTCGTTGAATTGAAGTTTGTTCCGACTTCAGCGCATATTAGATACACCTTTCGTACAACTTTACATCGTTTATCCATAACCAGCTGCGCTGTGCGCGTTGTCAAATGGAAATGTACCTTTCATGTCTGATGAGGCCGTGATGGCAGTTCTGGGGCAAACGAAGATAGACTATAATATCAAGACCTATATGGAGTATGCAGTACGAGTGGATGCGAAAACTAAGGAGCTGAACACACTGATATCGAAGCAAGGTAAATGTTTTCGTTGTGATCCAGAACAAGATGTTTTAACGTAAGTGACAAGCGTCCATATGAAATCCATGCCCATTTAGGCTTCTGTGTAGACAATCTCCCGCGATGGATTTATTTGCTATGTAGTGATACTAATTTTGTAATATCTACGTTCAGACACCACATGGACCTCGCACATGGTAGAGAAAGCAATGTGGGCGACGGAGAACGCAAAGAAAATGGGCGTGGATATCACTGGGGTCAAGGTAGGGTTATATGCTTTCATTCCTAGTTTGTGCTGCTCCTTACGCATCTCATTTCAATACTTGACTATCAGTGAAGTTTAATTCTGCCGAAGGGATTATTGTTTTAGTACTTTGGATATATGTCATGTGTATTTGAATCAGACTGCCCAGCCATGTCACAGACGTTTTTCGGATATTCACAATATTCCACATTGTGATTCTGATTGTCTTTCCACCACATCCATTTATTACATATAGGTGAGCAATGACGGTGTCCAGGACTGCAAACCTGAAGAGGAGATACAATTGCCATCGAAGGACTCGTCGAAAATAGCCGCAGAAGACAAGACTAAGCCTACGCCAAAACAGGTGAAAGTACAAGGGAAAAAAAATGAAGCCGTCAAACAATCTGCAGCGAAGACAGAACAATCACAGGTAGCACAGAATTCAGCCTACCCCATGCGACGAACGTCTAAGCGCCAATCAGAAGCTCAGTTGGCAGCTGAGGCCGCGAAGAAGGCCAAGCAGTAAATCGAACATGTACTATCAGAAGAACGGGCTTCTTGACGCTTTTAATAATGATTTAGCAATTTAGCTGATTTATATCGGGTAGTAGAATACGATTTAAAGTATACACCCCTTGTTTCTAGCTGTGTGATGGTGTTGAACAGGAGCCTAGTGTAGGTGCATTATCGATACACTGTAGCTGGTTTTCTCCCTTTTTTATCGGTTGGCAGTTTCAAATTGCAAGTGGTGATCATTCCCCTTTCTTCGCCCAACTGAATTGCAATCAGGTAGGTTCATGTACAGTGTAGCATACTTGTGTGTATTTTGGAAAGCAAGGCTGTCATGTGCACATGTATTGGCGTGTGATGGTTGATACGGATTATTCGTGGTAGATAAATGCCTTCCAATCTAAATACATCGCTAGAAGGTACGTGTACGGAACTATATAACCAACAGCATTATAGATATTTGTCCGCACTGCGAAATACCCGCTCGGTCGGAAATAAGCAGTTCTTTCGATACTAGTCAACCCGTCGTATTAAAATACTAAACTCTGAGAAGCACATCTTTTTAGGGTGGTTGAATTAGCAACAGAAAACTCTTGTCTTATCTGCTTCCACTACCTATATCATCGATATGAATGATGCAAGGTAACCTTCATAAAAATATATAGCATACAGCGTGCTTTACATACGGCATTCTATACATGCCCAGAGCAGCAGACAGCAGACAGCAGGTATACAATCTACAGTTACCTAGGTCTACACTTTACAGTCTCCGCCATACAGCACAGGGGGGGGGCCGGTGTGAATTTGTGTAATCGCTTTTTGCCAAATTATGTTTTACCGGTCGCTTCTCATTGGACTATATCGCCATCATGATTTTTGGTGGAATTGGAAGAAAGAGCGGCAGATTTGGGAGCTGAAATCCAAGATACGAGCACTCCATTGGGCCGCTAATCGCATTCTACAAATAGAATATAAATCGGATAAAGTGCTTGAAAGTGGAACTTTTTGAAAGTGAATCATCGAATTTGACCCATATTTCATAGGTCTGTGTACTTTAGAAACTATTTTGGGCCGATTACGGTACAATATGGCGGCGTGATGAATTGGTTTGTATTTAGTTTGGCATACGACGCAAATAGGTATTAGCACACACGCAACCCCCGACGACATATATAACAATCACAGCCTGCTTAGATACATATAGCAGAGAGTGTAGCCTTACTGGGCTCAAAGTGCAGATTTTCATACTGCTTTGTCACATCAGTATACTGTGACGCGAGCAATAACGCTTACGTGTGTATCTGTGGTTATCTGTCGAAACGAACCTGTTTCTCACAACGTTTGTAGTGCTGTTCGTACCATTAGCTCCGTCCTGGCCGGCATCCTTTATTTGTATAGCATACGCATATACTAGTGCTTACTATAGCATTTCAAGGGATCGATGCATGTTTTAGTCATTCATGTTGGGGAATTCTCTCCCATCCAGCCCTGCCTCTCCTGGTAGAGGGCTGGAGCAAGCTACTCACAGAAGCACACAGCACACGTCTTCGTCACCAATGTACGATGCACCCGCCAGTGCAAGCGCAAGTGTTCCCACGCAGATATTGCGTGTGGTTATGAAGTCGCCGCGCAAGTCCCAAGCGGCTCAGATGTCTCACGTGACAGCTAGCGTCCACGTGGATGATACGGGTAGTACAGGTGGTGGTAGCATACCACATGAAAGTACAAACGCACGCACTCGCGCATCGTCCGACACGATAGAGGCTGTTCAGGGAGATTTACTGAACGTAGGCTGTGAGGCACATACAGGTTCAACCCAGCATGATGGCAGTACCAATACTA